>PPHD01012167.1:0-18231 GCA_002909625.1 Bambusicola thoracicus | reverse complement strand
CCTGAGAAGAATGCATCAGGCCACATAGCTTAGAGCTGGCTGCTCTCCCCACTAACACATGCATCCAAGCCCACAGCTTCAGCCAGGGGAGGACAGAGTGGGGAATAGGGAGACAGGGACATTCTTACCAGGAGGCTTTGCTGGCAGAGTCTCATCTCACTGTCAGCTGGCTCGGCCAGCAAATCCGGCAGCAGGGCTAGAAAGTGGTTGGCACTGTCCTGGATGGTCTGTAGGCTAGGGAAGGCAGCAAAAGAGAACAGATAAACCTAGTCACTGGCTATGAGGACAGGATCTGGTCAGGTCCTTACAGCCCTTACAGCAAAGGGCAGGCAGCACAATTGGACTCATCAGCTGTGCCGTCCCCTGTATTAGCCCCATGGAAAGTACTTATCTGTAAGTACTGTGACATTTATCATGACGCTTCCCCACATTACAGTTTCTCCTTCTTGCCTACTTCTCTACTGTCCCTACTGTGGCCACAAGAGACCTCAAAGTGCACCATGTTGCCCCTACCTGTCCTGACCCCTACCTGTCCTGCCCGCTCTTCTCCAGGCTGCATTCACTGCTGAAGTAAACTGTGGTCACCATGATGAGGTCTGTCAGCACTGTGATACACCAGGGCTGCTGCAGGAAGCAGAAAGAAACATGAAGTGGCAACTATCTGCCTGCCAGCCTGACAGCACTGCAGCAGGATTCTTCCTTGCCAAGATCTTCCCCCTTCTAAGCAGGGCCTGGAAGAGACACTGGTCCCGTGAACCAGCTTCAGCAGGACACAGAGACCTGTGACAGCACAGGCACACTGCAGGACTGAGGGAGCCCCAATCTGCCCGGGGTTCTACACTCACCTGCTTGGTGCTGCCACTCTCCAGCATCTGCTTGGCCAGATGTAGCAGGGACAATGGCAAGCTCAGCTCTTGGCAAAAGAGGTTCAGCAGCTCAGAATCACAACGGGTAGCCAGGAGATTTCCCACAACGCGAAGCACGGGACGGAGATGGGAGGCTCCCTCAAGCATCCCTTCTAGCACCTGTGTAGCGAGAAGCCAGAAGGACTCATGTTCAGCAGCACTTATGGCCTCTCCATCAGCCATGTGGCTGCCCCTCAATCTCTAAGGCAAGGGACAACAGTGGAGCAGATGACAAGCTAAGTGTGTGAGGCAGCTCTGATTCCTGGGGAAGCAGCAGGACTCCTTGCTAGCTGAAGCAGGGGATCTCCCAATGCTCCCAACCCAATACCAGGAAAGAAGGTAGCATCCATGTCCCCAGTCTCAGTCAGCTGGACCAGCCATCACTCACTTGCTGAGCAGATTCTGCAAGCCGGACTTGGACACGGTGCCGGAAGGCTGGGTCCCTCAGGAGGCTAAGAGGTGTGCTCAGCTGCATGGCCAAGGGCTCTGTGGCCTCAATCAGGTGCTGCCACTCCTCATCACTCTCCAGCTCCTGACCATGGAGAAGAGAGGGCTGGTGCCACAGATTCTGCCTGCCCCAGAGTCTGTGTACCAGGCCCTAGGGACTGGGCCCTGATGTCCTTATTGCAGGAATCTTACCTCGCTCTCCAGGTCCACAGCCTTGATGCTTTGCCTGCCTCGGAGCTCTGCTCTGCCAACACCAAGCTGCAGAGGTGCTTCTGGCTGGGGAAACTCCCGCTCATAATCTTGTGTGATGTTGTGCTCCCTGGCCAAGGAAACAGCCTAGTCAGTGAGCTACCCCACTTTCCTCTCTTTTTCCCAGTCCCAACCTTCCCTCACCGTGGGCTAAGAGGAGGTTCTTCCAGTTGCCACTCTGCCATGCTGTTCTTTCCTTGCAGGACACCGGATTTCTTCTCTTTGAAGGATGCTGGTAGCTCCTCTTCCTCAAGGGCTGCCTTTCCAAAAGCTGCTCTGGGTTTATGTCTGGTGTGTCCTTTGCCAGAGTCCTTCATAGATGTAGTGTTTGCCTTCAGCTGCCCCTGGGAGATGGCAGAGAAGTTTGGTCAGGGCAGACTCAGTGAGAAGAGCCCCACCACACCGATGACCCCACAATCCTGCCTCGTATGCAGCCATTATGCCAGCCTGGCCCACCCTCCTTCTGTCTTTCACCTCAGTCCCATTTAAGAGCCCCTCCTTTGACATAACCATGGGGTGCAGTCCAGAGAATCCCACACTTTTCTCCACCTTTTTCTGTGCCTCTTCAGCCATCTTCTGCCGAGCCCTTCTCAGGATCCTGGACTGGCCACTCCTAGGGGCCAGAGAATGGGCTTGCTGCTCCTTCAGGGCCTGTAGCTCTGGGGACAGCTTGGTGGTGAAGGGGTTTGAGATCCCATGCTCTTCTGTGTCATCAATCACTGAGAAGGCAGGAGCAGAATTTCAGCAACTCTTTCTCAAGACACAAGGAGAGTAACCAGCTCTGCAATCCCAGGAGAATCCCGAGGAACCCAGAGCAACCCCAGGGGCAGGAGCTAGGGGTTGGTGGTTGATGTAAGCTATGAGAAAGGAGGCAAAGACCAGGGTAGAAAAAAAAAAGAATGGTAGGCTGGTGCTCCCAGTCTCCAGGCAGTAAGAAGGGGAAATAATTTGGTACTCACCAGTAACCCGTCCAGCAACAAAGGGGTGGGAGAGCAGTTCTGGCCATGACAGGCGCTGGCGGGGGTCCTTCATTAGCAGCCCCTGCAGGAAGCTCTGCAAGGCAGCACAGTGCCAAGGCCAGACACCACACATGCAAAAATGATTACAGTGCTCCCACTAGTCTCCCTCACCAAGAGTACTCAGGACTCCTTTGTCTCACCCTGAGAAACACTGGGTCTGGTGCTGATGGCAGACAAGCAGTGGGAAGACACTTCCCTTCTTAGCTCAGTAAATCATTCCTCTGCTGTCTGCCTCAGCTTCTCAATTTATCTAGGGATAGCAGTGATAAGGGGTTCCCTCCAGGGAGGCCAAGATCTCATCCCTTCACTGTGTTCTGAAATTCGTATCAGGGGAGAGAAAACCTAAGCATAACCAATCAGAGCAGCACACAAAGCCAAAACAGCTACTGCATCAATGAGTCCTACACCACAGACAGGGCTTTGTTCCTTACCTTGAAGGCTGGGCTTATGGCCTTAGGCCATTTGACAGGGTCCTTGACAATGAGGCTGACAAGCTGGAAGATGCTGCTTGTGTAGAAGGGAGGTGTGCCCATGAACAGTTCATACAGGATGCAGCCCACAGACCACAGGTCTGCTGTGTGGTCATATGGCCGCTCCTCCACCAACTCAGGGGACATGTACAGTGGAGTGCCCTTGATGGAAGTCAGCACCATGGTGTGGATACTCATGGCACGTGCAAACCTGCTCAGAGCAAAACACAGGCGGCCATTTCAGACTGGAGCAGCCTCTGCAGCTCCTAAGGAGACTCTGTGAGTCATCAATATCCCAACCCCTTTGGAGCCCCAAATTCCCCACCCCTGCTAGCCCCTGAATACATGCAGAATGCAAGTCCCTTTCCACACCTCCCCTTCTCTTCTACAGCTCCAGGACACTCCTTGGATGCCCCAAGCCTACACGTCCTCCTTAGCTGGTCACCTGCACGCACCCAAAGTCACAGAGCTTGATGACGCCGTCTTTGCCCAGTAGAATGTTCTGGGGTTTCATGTCACGGTGCAAGATGCGGTGGGAGTGCAGGTAATAGAGAGCAGAGACCAGCTGGGCAGCTATGGTCTGGACCTGCCAGAGACACAGGAGCTTCATTCCAGTACCCAAACTCTTGCCCTTGCCCTGTTTGGGGCAGGGACAAGCCCCAGCCTTGGGCCAGCAGCTCCTTCCTGACAGAGGAATGAGCTGAAGGCCGAGGCAGCAGTCATGTGTTGTGGCTCTTGTAGAAAGAACAGGGAGATTGAAGTCTGTGGGAACACTGTGACCCACTGCCTGCAATTTGGCTGCCTTTTCATCCCCTTCAGAAACTCTGCCAGCCGAAGCCTCAGAGACACCTTCACCCCCTTGACGTATCCAGGCCCACAGCAGAGCCCTCGGTCTACTGAAAAATCCTGTTCCCTCCTTCCTGCAGCAAAGCCTGTGTGGCCAGTCACCTGGTCCTCGGGCAAACTCCCATCGTCCTCCAGGATCTGGAATAGCTCCCCCTCTGCATAGTCAGTCACCATCACCACCTGGAGGAAGGAGCAGTGTGGAGCCATTAAGCACACCCTCAGACACATCCCTACTGAACCTTTGTAGCTCTACTTATCTGAAACACACAGCAGAAGTCAGGGAAGTGTAAAGGAACAATACAAGCATATAATGGTATTTCTGAGCCCAGTGGTAGGAGCACAGAATCATATAATCATAGAATTGCTCAGGTTGGAAAAGACCTTCAAGATCGAGTCCAACCACAACCTAACCATACTACCCTAACTAACAGCCCTCTGCTAAAACATGTCCCTGAGCACCACATCCAAATGTTTTTAAAACACATCCAGGGATGATGACTCAACCACCTCCTTAGGGAGACTATTCCAATGCTCAACAACCCTTTCAGTAAAGAAGTTTCACTCCCTTGATCTACTGCCCAGTTACTGGAGGACTCTAATAAATACTGACCAATCAGTAGGTCGGGTTACAGTCCTAAGACAATTCCCTCATAAGGTCTCTCCATGTCCAGAGAGCAGGAGACCCCAATTAGGCCACCTGAGGGAGCAGAATAGGCTGGTGGCAGGTCCGCAGCACTCAACAAGACTGGAGATACAGCTGGGCACTGAACAAACCTGGCTGGCTAGAAATGCTGCTAGAACCCTGGAAGGCTGTCGCCAGCATCTCCTGAGACAGAGGTGACAGCAGGTGACAGCCCATACCCCCTGCCCAACCAAGCAAAAGTACCAGCCCCACGCAGGCCCCTTTACCTCTTTGTCAGTCTCAAAGCTGTCAAGCATCTGGATGATGTTAGGGTGATGGAGACCTCTCATAATCTCAATTTCCCGCTGCAGGTTCTTCAGCTCCTTCTCAGACCGCCCCACCTTGGGGATGAATTTCAGAGCCACCACCTTCCAAAGCAGGCAAAGCTGTGATCAGAGCAGGGTCCTACCCACCTTGGCGGGGGCTGCATTTAACCAAAGTGGGACTCAGTATTTCCTAGGTGAACACACAGAACAAGATGTGTTCATAGGGACCCTTGAAGCTGGGGCAGCTGTATTTGCAGGACTGCAGGCAGTTGTCTGAAGGAAGCGATTCTTGCCCTTTACTTAGCACTTGTTAGGCCACAGTGGCCAGCTTTTGACCCCGAAGTGCACTGACAAACAGGAGTGGTCCTCGCTGAAGCCACCAGGATGGCAAGGCAGCTGACACACATGGCATACAAGCTGAAACTGGGGGGCCCGAGCTTCATTAACGTGGAGATAAGCTGAACAGCAACCCTGTGGCTGGCAGCAGGAGACTTCTAAGAAGGTGGAACCAGGCTCTTTACAGATGTCCCTCCCGGTACCCATCTCACTCCTCACCTGGGCGCTGCACCTCCGCCGCCCCTTGTACACTCGTCCGAAGGAGCCTTCTCCGATCACCTCCAGCACGTGGTACCTCTCCATGCCGGGGCTCCGAGGTCGGGCCGAAGCTCCTCAGAAGACGGACCGACGATTTAAGGCCGCGGGACTGCAGTAAAACCCGGCCCGAGGTCGAGCCCGCCGCGTTAGGCCGCGCCGTCGCGTCGCCTAGCAACAGCCGAGACCGTCGCACTTCCGCTTCCGGGCCGGACGGGAAGATGGCGGCGGCCGGTGAGGAGGTGGAGGCGGCCGACTGGTAATGGCACCCCGTCCCTCCCCGTTCTTCCCCGGGGCGGGCGTTTGGGGCTGCCTGACCGCTCGATGCTTCGCAGGGCGCTGCCGGCCGAGGTGGAGGTGCTGGAATCCATCTACCTGGAGGAGCTGCGGGTGGTGCGGGGCCGCGCGAGGTACGTACCGGGCCCTGCGGCCCCCGGGCCCCGCTCCCCGGCCGCTCCTTACCACTGCCCGCCCGCAGATCCGAGCCCTGGGAGCTGAGCATCACCCTGCACCCCGCCACGGCCCAGGACCAGGACTCCCAGTTCGTGCGCTGCACACTGGTGCTCGCTGTGCCCCCCCAGGTAGGCTCCCATCCCAGCTGGGCCTTGCAGCCCCCTATCTTCGCTTTCCTCGGTGCGTTTTGGGTTTTGTTGGTTTGTTTTGTTTTCTAGTATCCCACTGAGGCTCCAGACATCTCCATCAGCAACCCACGGGGGCTGTCAGATGAGCAAATCCAAAAGTGAGTGCTGAGAGGGAGGACAGCTGGGGACAGCACAGGAATGCGTGCTTGCATTTGTGTCCATCCCACACTGTAGGCAAAGCCTGGTGGATGGTGTTCTTCTTATTTCTCTTGTTATCATGGTGTGAAAAGGTGTAGCACGGCCTGTGTTAAGTATTTGTGCTGCTTTGCTGTAGGATTTTGCAGACCCTCAGAAATGTTGCTGAAGCCAGGCTGGGGACAGAGGTGCTGTATGAGCTGATTGAGGTAAGAGCTGGGGAGAAGGGAGGCAGCCAGATAAGCACACTATTCTTTGACTCCCCTTGAGGTGGAAGAGCCCTGAGTCTGGGTCCATGTGGAGGCCAGTGAGAAAAATGCTTGCTTTTCTGCTTTGACAGAAGGGGAAGGAGATTCTCACTGACAACAATATTCCTCATGGCCAGTGTGTGATCTGCCTCTATGGATTCCAGGTAGGAATGTGTATTCCAGTCCTTCAAGGTGGCTGAGAAGTGAGTCAGATGAAGCCCAGAGGAAGAAGCTATGTATTTCTGCCATCAATAACATCCCTGCTGACATAGGAGTGAAAACCCACCTCAACTAGGTGCTGGGAGCACTCTTTTAAATGCCCTTTCTCCTCCACAGGAGAGGGAAGCTTTCACAAAGACCCAGTGCTACCACTACTTCCACTCCCACTGCCTGGCCCGCTATGCCCAGCACATGGAAGATGAGATCCTCATGCAACAGGAGGAGAGAGAACAGCACCTGGCACCTTCCCCCAAACAGGTACTGGGCTCTGATCCCCTGTACAGGCCCTCATGAGTTCACTGTCACTCCCTGTGGGATGTGGAACAAAGGCCAGCCTGACTCAGCAGCTGTATGCAGCATGGTTAGCACTGTGCCCGTGTTGAGAGAATCAGTGGAGACTGGACCAAGTGAGCTCCAGGAGCCTTTTCCAACTATAATTACAAACTGGAATCCCTCTGGGCCTCCTTGCCTTAGCAGAAAAGTGCATGTGGTTAGCTGAAGAAGGCTGGCCTGTTTGTTTCACTTCCACCCCGGGGATTCTCTGGATGTGCATGGGCTGGGATTGCTGCCTAGGGTTTCACCTCTCACCTCCCTGCAGAAAGTTGGTGTGCAGTGCCCTGTCTGCCGGGAAACCTTGGTTTATGACCTCTGTGCCCTGAAGGCAGCGCCACCACCACAGCACCCACTGGTAAGAGATGGGGATTCATCTCCCTGGCTGTGCCCATTCTCCGGGTAGCTTCAACTGGGACATTTTAACACATGAACAAACAGCGTCAGCTGGAGCTGATTAATGTGCTCTGCCAGCTACTCTAAACACACAAATGTACAAATTCCATCTCATGTTCTATTCAGAGGGAACCATTGCAGCCCTTCTGCCATAGGAAAGGGGCCCTCCTTCAAATGTGATAAGGGCAGAGGGAAGCAAAAGATATGCAGCTGTTGCATGGGGAGGCAGTGAGAATATATAGTGTTTGTTGGCTTGCTCTCCAAAGCAAACAGATGTGGTGGGTGAGAGAGGCAGTACTGCTATCAGGTACTGAGTGCCTGAATGGAACCTCTGTGTTCTCTCTGCTCTAAGAGAATAACTGTAGCTTTCCTTAAATATGTCCCTGTACCCCCTGAGATGTTATCAATTTCAGGTGAGTAACTCTAGCTGATGTGGTGAGTTCTGGGGTTCTTGATTTTTAGTTGCTCTGCATCTTCCTCCAAAGCAGGAGGTCCTAAGGCAGGCAATGCAGGGAACGGTGGGTCTGCAGTGACACGTTCCCTCTCTCTGTATAGGTACTACACGTGAATCTGTAGGCTCAGTGGGTCAAATGTCACAGACAGGTCGCTTGGGTGCTGTGTGATCAAATGAGGGTTTGGGGAGTTGCTCATGGCGTTACTAACTGACTACCCATATAGATAGAGCCCTTAACCCCTCTTGCTGTCTGCCACTCAGGAGCCATACAGGCCAGATGCCAAGATGCTGCAGCACCAAGAAGAACTGCGCTTAATTTTCAAGAAACAGCAAGAGAAAGGGGGCATCATTGACCCTGAAGCAGAGAAGAACCGTTACTTCATCAGCCTCCAGGCGGTATGGCACTGGGGGCAGAGAGCTGCTGAGCTCCACACCAGCAAGGAGGTCCCTGGACTTAAGGGCCAAACACTGTCATCTGCTTTGGGAGTGCCCTGTCCCTTTCTTAACCGTTGGCTTCTTTCTTTCAGCCTCCAGCTACTGTTGATCCAGGCCAGGCAGCTGCTGCCTCTGAGCCGCTGGTGAGTGCTAGCGATGTGGATGCACCTCAGGCACCCTGCCAGGCCTCAGCTCTGGAGCCAGCCACGGCTCCAGAGAGCAGGGCAGAGCCTGGGCAGCCCGAGAGGCCTGCTGTGCCCAAGGAACCCCAGAGCAAGAGGGAGAGGCACAGAGGGGAGAGGTCAGGCCCAAGAGGCCAGGGCAGGCAGTCCTGCAGCAGCTTGCAGGAAGGGGCAGGGGAAGCCTGTCATCTGTCCCATGGCTCCAGGGTGCCCAGAGGCTTTGGTCAGAGATCAGAGAGAAGACCTGGTGGGAGGCACTGTCAGGAGTTTCCAAAGCCTCACAGCAGAAGCAAGGCAGCTGCTTTGGCTGAAAGAAAGGAGCTGTGCCCTGAAGATCCCTCACCAGTAGCGGATACAGTGGACTTGAAAGAGGAACACCATAACATGGAAAGATGGACCCCGGAGCAAGGTGCTGAGGCCCAAAGCAGGGAGAAGGAGAACCTGGCATTCAACCGCAGCGAGCACAGAGCAGCTCCTGGCTGGCAAGGCCACCACAGGCCCTGGGATTGCGGGAGGTGGGAAAGGTCCAGAGTGCAGGATCGTGGCTCCTACCCCAGAGCACCAAGAGGGCGAGGGGTCTTCAGGCCCAGTGGACGTCGAGAAGCCCATTTTGTGGAGAAGGAGAGCAGTTCCTAGCAGGAGGGGTGAGGGGCTGGGTTGGGAAAGGCTGTTAATAAGAATGGCAAAGGCTCTGAGAGAGCAGTAGCAAGGAGTCACCATACAACTTGGGACAGAGGATGCAGTTGCCACAGCTTGGGACGGGTGGAGTTTCCAGGGTTCATGTAGAATAAAGCATTGGGCTGCCTGGTGTGAGCAACTGGCTGTCACCATCACTGGAGAAGCTGACTTCTGATAGGTCACAGCAGCCTTGGTCCTGAAGGATGCAGGGGGGAGAGGAGGGCTTGACCAGGGACCAGCATGCATCCATCACCTGTTTTTGTGAGCCAAGAAACATACATACCTACATAAACAAGTGGAATTAGCTTGGTGTGGTGCTACAGCAGAGCCAAAGCTGTGCAGGACCTTCCCTGGCACTGAGCATCCCTGCAGAGCCATTTTGGCACCATGCAATGAGGCTGTGCCAGGGCAGCAACCTGCAGCTCAGCTTGCTGCATCCTTTGGTGGTGCTTGGAACACCTTCTCAGCTGCTGTCCCTACTCCTTAGAGATGACTTTGTTTCTTCTATGGTGCAGACTGCTGCTCAACTCATAGGCTTGGCCAGGCAAGTCCTTTGTGTAACACGACTCTTCCCAGCCCCAGCCAGAGCTAAATTAAGTTTAAGCCAATGCTTTGGCATGTCAGGACTGTCCAGTGACTGAGGTCTGGTGCTGGCTCCTGCTATCCCCTGGAAGCTTGAGTTTAGCTGGAGCTTCTGCCCCGTCCTTCAGCTGCTTTTTTTGCAGTTCCTTATGCTGCTGTTTCAGATTCAAACAGTGTCCTGCTGCAGAGATGTGACAGGAATCCCATATTTCTGAAGTGGGACACTGCTATTAAATTAATTTGTTGGGTCTTCTCTGGAGCCTTTTCCTTTTGTTTTCTCTGCCCTCCCACTCCTATTCTTAGCTGTTTGGAGCAGGTGTTGATCCTTGGTATTATTCCCTTGCCTCCTATTCTGAACAGGCAGGGGAAGTCTCCTGGGTAGCAGGATGCTGCTTTGTCTGGCTCAGTGTGACCTATCTGGCTCACCTGGACCATACTCATTTCTTCACACTTATTTGTGCCTTGTGTCCCTCTAACGAACCCCTCTTCTCACACAGATAAGTGTCATCTTCCTTTTGCTCAGTGTGCTTTTAACAGAGCAAAAATCTCCATGTTCCAATTGCCAAGCTGCTCAGCATCCTGCAGTGAGTCCAATCCTTCTTTCTCCTTGTTGGGAAAGCTACTGTGTCACAGTTGGAGCATGGGAATTCAGCCACAGAAATTAAAGTGAGCAAGGTCTTCAGTAACCTCAAACACTATGCTTGATAAAAAGGGAGAAGGGATGAAGGAAGGGCTCTCACCTTTCTGACTCGCTTGCTGTCAGCCTGGAGCAGAGGAAATTCTGCACTAATGTGTGGAAATGAATTTGGGCCAAACAAATTCTTTCAGAAAATGTCCTGACAGCAGCAGGTATAGGCTGTCAAGACAGCACTTAACTCTGAATTAAAGAGGATGGTGGGGTGCTCTGGGGGAGAGCAAGGATGTGATATGCTTTCCCTTCTCTGGGTCTGAGAAATTTCAAAGCAGCAGACATCTCCAGCTCCTTTCTCTAAAAGTTTGTCCAGGGTGGGGATTTAGAATGAGGGAGAAATGGAGTCTGTGCCATGCCCTGAGGCTTCTCACTTGGCATTTGCTTGCATCCCTATTCCCAAGATGGGGCTGTGCTACTACTGACCTACCTCACAGGGCTGTTGTGAGGCTAAACTGACAGTGGTGCTCAGGCTGGGCAGAAAGGCACTGAGGGTGGCTGTAACATTAACACTATTAAAAGCAAGTAGCATGACACAAGTTGCTTCCTGTGCTCTCATGGTGGTAGTGGAGGGGGAAACTTGGGTTGGTGGTGCTGATGATGGGGCACAGAACCTGCCTGGATCAGGCCTCTCCTCCCCAGCTGCATTTTCAGGGCTCTTCAAAGAGGACTTCTGCTCTTCACACCAGTCTGGCCTGGTTGTAATACTGACTACACCACTCCCTCCCTCCCCTGCTCTCTTTCCAGGGGCACAGGTTTTGATCAGCTTTAAAGAGAAAGCACACAGCAGGGCCAGGCTGATGGCAGCCCTGCCACAAACAGGTGAAATAAACCAGCAGTACAGGGTAAGCAAATTCCCTTCTCAAAGGGGTTACTGAATTATCCCCCAGAGAATCAGATAGTCCCAGAAGGACTCTACATTATACCAGGAACTACTCCTTAGAGACAAGCCAGGATCCCTCCAGAACAGGGATCTGGGCCTCAGCAACCCTGAGAAGTGTCTGGAGCAATGCTGTTCCCAACTGTCATGGTCAGAAGGGCACTAGCAGGTGGCTGGTGGGACAAATAACAGGCAGAGGAACAAAACCAATGCTTGTCAGCATGCACACAAAAGCAAAGGGACTGGAGGGCAAAGAGCCATGTTGTGCACTTTACCTTACAAGGATGTTCACAAATCAATGAAGACCGCTTTCCTTTCAAAGACCATCAGCTCTCTTTAGCAGCAGCATCACCCCAGTGTCCTACCCCTGCAAAATTCTCTTGGAGTATCAGCCCACAAGGGAGGGGTTGATAAGTTATGGTTTCACATCTGGAAGCCTTGGCAGCTTCTCACAATCCCAGCACAAGGGAAGTGAGAAGGGTCTGTATAGTAGCACCCAACCCTAGGGAGCAGCAAAAGCTGATCCCCTTACTCTGCTGCAGAGCTGGAAGCTCTGACTCCATATATTTTAACAAAAACACAAGGCCTTGGTGAGGTAGAGGGAAAGAGTGACCTTGGCCCACGTGGCTGGGCAGCTCCACAGCATCCCCAGGATGGTCCAAGTCCTTGTCCCAGTCATCTCCAGGCCTCACAGCATGGCAGGGCAGAGCAGAGCTCACCTTAGGTCACGGCAGGATGGAGTGTATGTTTTCAATGGCTCCCCCAGGATCTGTCTTGTAGAGCATGAAGTGGCCCTGTACCTGGGCGGCGCTGATCTGTTTGGAGACTGCCAGTGCCTGCTCAGCAAACCGCTCAGCTGCGGCTGGGGGCTGCTCAGGATAGAAGCGCTGGAACATGCGGGCCAGCTGCCCTCGGGAGCAGTGGCCCACATACTGCTTGAGGTCCACGCGTCCAGGCCGCACCAGGGCTGGGTCCAGCCTGTCGAGACACAGGAGTGCCTTCACAACCTGACCCAAGTGCCTTTGCAAGAGAGGTCTAGCAGAAGCCCCCCTCCATGCTAGCACAGCCAGCATCCTATACGTAAGGCCCTGTGCACTGTGGTAAAGGTAGGGAATAGGTTTGCTCCCAGGGTCAAGGTAGGAAATCAACCCAAAAGAAAGAAGGGAATGGTAGGCTCCTGAGGGTGAGAAGTTTGTCAGTTCTGTGATCTGCTGATCTTCGGATCAGTGATCTAGGCAAGCCAAGCCCACCACAAGTGTTTGAAAGGTACATGAGCTGGCTTCCTGAGCACAGATATGTGCCATGAGCCACATCCTACTGACTGAATGGATTGCATGGAACCAGCTTCTCACTCAGCATGGCCACAACCCTAAAACCCACAGATCCTTACAGGCAGGAAGCAGGTACCTCTCCTGAAGGAAGTACCCAGCACAATATGATTTGAGCAGCAAGGAAGAGGCCTCACCAAGGGGCAGTCCTGATTAGGGGTTTGTATCCTGAGGGAGGATCAGGACACCTGCGATGTGGCCAACAAAAATTGATCTACAGTCCTCACACTCGTGGATGCACATAGCCCTCCATAAAGGTCACCAAAAAGGCTCCACAGGAGGAAGGTTTTCCCATGCACCTCTCCCTGCTCCCTCGCATGGTGCCAACTCTGACCTGTCCACATAATTGGTGGTCATGAAGACAATCCTGGCCTCTGTGGAGGCCACACCATCCAGGGCGTTGAGGAGGCCGCTGAAGGTCAGGCGTCCCATGCCTTGGTACATAGCAGGGTCTGTGGACAGAGATGTTTGAGATCATATCCTTCTGCCACTCACCTTGCAGACTTGAGGGCCACCTGCCTATAACCTGAGGTGTAAGCCAAGCTTTCTGCTCCCTCCACCCCCCTAGGCTAACCCTCTACCTCTTCCTGGTTGGCAGCCCATTCACCATCCCTGCCTGGAAGCACCCCTGTGGACCCGAAAGGAGAATGAAGGGGAAGGCCATCTTATGCTGACAACAGCCAGATTTTCAAACAAGTATCTTTGCCTGATATACCTCTGGAATTATGGACCCAATGCTCCCTTTATATGGCCAAGCCAAAACGGGGTGAGCTCCAACTGGAGTCATGAGAATTCTGAGAGCTGTCCCCAGCCTGTCTGCTGGCAGTGAGTCAGCAAATACCCCAATGCCTGGCCCAGGAAGAGATCACCACTCACTCTCAGCAGCGAGGTCCCGACTGACAAAGGCAGCATCCACATCCTCCAGAAGGATGATGCTCTGCTGTGGTGCCACACTCAGGAGGTAATTAAGTCGGTCATCAGAGAGGCTGCGGTCACTGAGGCTCAGCAGGCAGATACTGTGTTGCAGCTCCCCAGCCAGGGCTGTACTGGGAAGGACATAAACCACAGCAGTGAATCACAGGAGGAAAGCCTGAAGCAGAGGAAGGCAAGGGAGAGCACAGGCACATTCTCCCCAGTGGGGATCAGGCGAGGACAGTGGATGTGAGCCCTAGTGCCAGACTGGCCTGCACAGTGCTGTCACTCTGATCTATAACAGTGACACAGCCCACTCCTTCGTTGCTGCATTTCAACCCCAAGCCCACCTACATCTTCTCATCAGAGACTGCTGCACATCAGAGCAGGCAGCTGGCAGGAAAATTGCTGTCACCCAGCTAAGCAATACTCACATGAAGCTGCTTTTTCCACAGCCAGGAGGACCATATAGCAGGTAGCCTCTTCTGTATGGGATCCCTAGGAAGACAGTGTCCTTTTAGGAACCAGCTAGGTTACCCTGAGCCCTCTCCCTCAGAGCCAGGGGGCTGTGCCGAGCATGAACAGAGGATGTACCAGAGGAAAGCAAGAAGCAGGACAAAAACTCTCTGCAGCTGTCTACAGAGAGGACCACTGGCCTTCAAGTTCACCCCACAGCAACACTGCAGGAGCAATTAACTCCATCACTTATTGTGGTTCCCAGGATTGTAGACTGTAGAACCTGAGCAGGAAGAACCTGCACCCAGGAGTCTATCTAACCCCGATACATGGGAGGATGCCAGAGAGCTGTGTGTATGTGGGGGATAGCTCACAAAGGGATCAGGCTGATTAAGAGAAGGCTGGAAACTGATGTGAGGCAGGGCTGCAGCAGGCACAGTAGCAGAATGCTGAGAAGCTGCAGTGATGGATATAAACAGCAGCCTCCGCTTGGTCCCTGATTGTGCTTCTCCCTTACTTTCTCCCCTGTGTTTGGCTATTTTAAGGTTTCTTTGGTAAGACAGGAGAAGAGGTGAAGATGGGTGGCTACAACATGGTTGCAGTTGGGGTGAGAGCACTGCTCTGTGACCAGACTGAGGGGCTCAGACACACAAGGGACTTCGCATAGCACAGCTATGCTATCTGGACAGGGGTAAGGTGCTGCATTGGGCACAGCACAGAGGACACCGCACTGGAGCCTTGCCTCTCTCGATGTACCACTTGGGGTTGTCGATGAACTCCTTCACGTCCTCAACCAGCCTCTCCGACACACCTTTCTCCAGCACCACAGAGCTGAGAGGCCGGCGGCGGCGCGGGAATCCAAACTGCCTCCACTCCGTTCCCATGGCTGTGTACATGATTGTCCTCCCCTCCTGCTGCTGCAGAGCCAACTCTCGGGCTGCAGAAAGAGGCAGAGGGGATGGCTCTCTTATGAAGCCCCAGGTGCCTCCAGGAAGAGGCCGTTCCCAGTAGGGCCCCACACAGCTGCCTACAGACCTTCCTGGAGGATGTTGAAGAAGATCTCCCGGTTGGTGCCCAGTGCAGTGAAGGTGACAGACTCCCAGGCAGTTCCTGTGTTCAGGTCAATCATCTGCCTCTCCCGATTGCGCTCGATGCGAATCCACTTCCTCTGATACCTGGAACAAGAGGACAAGGGTAAGGGATGGAGTCCATCTCCAGCCACAAGCCACAGCTCACGCTCAGCACATAACCAAGTACGAGTTTCGGCCTCTGCCTTTCACCTCTCAGCCACATCAACCAGGGATGGTGCTGTTCTCGGTGCCCAAAGCAGGCATGGTGGGGACCTGGACTCAGCAAGAGGAACTCAAGAGCTAGCATGTCCAATGCTGGTTTGGCACAGTACGGTGGGATAAATCTTGGGGTCCATTTCCATTTGTCTGCACCCAGAAAGAGTGCATAGCCCAGGTCAAGTGTTAAGGGGAACATTCACCTCAGGTGAAAAAGCAATTTCAGATTGGAGCAGACAAACCCCTTAAGCTACTCCCAAACCCCTCTCCTAATTCAGACACAAGAAGGAGGTAGAATTCTCTCCTCCGCCTCTAGGGGCCCTCCAACCTGGACCTTCCTTGCCAAAATGAGGGCAAGCCCACAGATTGCTTTTCCCTCTCCCTCTGATCATCCTTACCAGATGAAATGGTTTCCAGGGCTGGGGACAAAGTCAAACTTGGTGCTGACGCGTCCACTCTCATGCTGCAGGTACGAGGTCTCAACACTCAGGTGCTGCGTGCGCTTGGCATGGTGCGAGATCCAGTTCAGCAGCCACTGGTAGCTCTTATCCTTGCTGGGCACCTCCAACGTGATCATATAGTGGCGCCTGAAAGCCACCAGCCCAAACTGAGCCCCTTTCCGAGCCAGCGCCATGGCTGTGCCCACTCCAACAAGGCCAAACCCAGCCCCAAAGTAGGGGTTGTCCTTCAGCGCCACAACAAAGTCAGAAAACGGCATTGTGGGAGGTTAATGTGATCCTTTCCACAGCAACTCCACACTCCATCAACCAACCTGTGTGGGCGGAGAAGAGAGCGGGGAAGGTCTGAATGATGGAGCAATGTACTGCAGCAGCAGAGAACAAGATGGGCAGCTCACAGATGCCTGGCCTTTACCACAGCCTCTTCTCAAAGCATCCATTGCACCTTTTGCCACAAGAAGCCTCACACTTTACACCATTTTGTTATTTAAATCGTTATAAATCCCCATGCAGTGCATTGGAAAAGCTCAGGTGTGTCCCCAGACTGAGCTAAGAGCACATTCTTCGCTGCTGGCAGCTGGCAAAGGCCCGAGGCAGCAGCACTGACACGTCCTGATGTCAGGGAGTCGCACAGACCCCGAGGGGAGCGGCGCTGCTCTGTGTGCCACAAAGCAGAGGGGCTGAGGCCCCATCCCCACGGCTCCCCTCGCTCAGCTGCTGGCGGGTTTGAAGGCCACCACCGTATTCTCTCTCCTCTGGGCAGACTCTCAGTCGCAGACCTCCAAGCTCACCCCCCCACCACAGGATAAAGGCCGCCAGTCGGGCACTGAGGTGAGACCCTCATCCCGCGCCAAGGCCCTGTCCGGACACAGGGTCAGCGTGCCGCCCAACCGTACAGCCCCACGCCTCCAGCACGCCTACCCGCGCTCCAGAGGGCTCTGCCCCACCACACGCCGCCCCCACCCTGACACAGGTCCGACCCGCCGACCCTCACCTCCACACCGCCCTCCTGGCGTCGCGCTGCGCCGCACCGCGCCGCTCTCTATGGTTCCTCCCGCACTTCCGTTTCCGGCGGCTCCCGGCACTCAGCCGCCGAGCGGGGCCGGGAGAGAGGGGGAGGTGGTAGGGAGAGCGGAGGGCGGCGCTCTGTGTTGCGGCTACCATCGAGATGCGCTGGGCCGCACCTGCAGGTGGGAGTGGGGACAGTGAGTGGGGGGCGGCTGGGGCGTACTGGGGGGCGGCGGGGCACGGGATCGGGGCTAGGCCTGAGCCCCTGCGTTGCTCCTGGGCTGGGGATGAGGTGTCCCGGCCGGCCGCGGGCCCCGTGTGAAGCCCCTGGGTCACGGCACGGGGACGGGCGGTGCTGAGGCCCACGCTTCACCCTCTGGAATGCCTCGTAATTGGATCTCGTTCTTCTCTTCCAGAGCTAGGGAACCCCCGTGCCCCTCGCCCGGCCCTGAGTAAGGGGCAATGAGCGCAGAAGTGGCCGCACCTCAGGCTGCGGGCGAGGAGATGGAGGCCCTGTGTTCTGAGCTGCTCCTGCCCTCCCGGGGGGCTGTGGGAGCAGCAGGGGCTGTCGGAAGCCCCGCTGCCACGGCTGGGGCTGCCCCGCTACCCGTGAGCCAGGAGTTGGTGCTGGCAGAGGCGTCATCACCCGGGGAAGGGGCTGCGGCTGAAGGAAGCAACGTAGAAATCTTCATTGAGGCTGTGGCTGGCAACGTGACTCTGAGCAGTGCGGCCAACGGCACCGGTACTGGGGGTGGGGAGGGGGGCGTGGGCACTTCGGTGCCAAGCAATGGGACGGGGGTCAGCTGGGCCCCGTTCCTTCTGGTCAGCACCCTGAGGATGTCACGGTGCCCTCAGGTCGCTGAGCCTGCGTGCATCTTGAGCAGATGCTGCTGCTCACTATGAGGCCGGCACACGGTGGGGTGGACTGGCCCAGGGAGCCTTGGAGAAGGCTGTGGGGTTGCTCTGAGCTTTTGAGAGGATGCAGATGGAGGTCTCCATCCTGCTGCATCCCCCAGCACGCTGCCCACCCTGGGGCATCCTGCTAGAGAGGAGGCCAAGCAGCATTGCCTCTGCCTCAGAGGTGCTAAGGGACAGACCCACTCAGTGTGCTCACCTGCATGATGACGCTCCTCCTGCAGTGTGTGGCTCCTCCTTTGTGGCATGGGATTCCCAGGGCAGGGGGAGGACTCTCGTTCTCAAAGCTGTAATTCGTGGCGACATAATTCTATTGTTCTTGTCTGGAGCTGGAACTGAACCACCAGTCCCAAGCTCTGGGCCCGGTGAAAGCCTTTTCTCATGATCATCCTTGCTCTGTGCAGAGGTGCTGGTCAAAGTGGTGGAGTTGTATTTCTGCGAGAGATGTGGCCAGAGCTTCCCGGAGGCTTCCTTGCTGTCCCAGCACGAGTGCCTGCTACTGCCACCACCAGAGCACCTGCAGCT
>PPHD01012166.1:0-18231 GCA_002909625.1 Bambusicola thoracicus | reverse complement strand
CCTCCCACCCCCCACCCCCCAACCCCGACCTCCGCTGGAGCCTCCCCCTGGCCCCCACCTCCCGTGGGGAGGGAAGCTCACGGATAAGGCAGTTCGTGTGAGAGGGAGAGCGCCCGCCAGCACCGCGCCTCCGGGCTGAGAAGGGCAGCGACGGGCACCGAGCCTCCCCCTTCGGACAAGACAGAACAGAGACAGACAGACAGACAGGGCGTGGGAGGGAGGGAGGCACTCCTATGGTTTGCATCGCTGCTTCCCTCCAGCCCTGGCTCGTGCTCCCCCTGGCCTTCAGGTCCGCCCTACGCCCCCCACCCATCTCCCGGCCCTGGGTACAGTTCAGATCCTCGACGGCTAAAAAACAAAACCAACCAAACAACAGAACAGAACGAAAAGGAGAAAACCAACCCCACGCCACACCCTTTGCATCCTTCTCCACCCCACTGCCGTGGCCCGGGGGTGGGGGGGGAGAGGGGGGGAATCCTGACTCCCACAGAGGTCCTGCAACTTTCGCCCCCCGGCGGAGCTGAGACCGAGCGGGAGCCGGGCCCGTTATTTCCCTGTGATCTCTATAACATCGTCGTCTTTGTCCTCGTCATTAGAGCTGCATCCCACCTCTGGGACCTCCTGGGGTTCAAACTGAGGCACCTGGGAGCGAAGGAAGCCCCCGGGCGGGTAGCCCGAGTGAGGGGACACGTAGCCAGGGTAGGCGGATGCCATGCTCCTGGGAAGGCTGCTAGGCAGGACGGGGGCTGGGAAAGGAGCGAACATCCTGGGCTCGGGCAGGAGGGACTGCGTGAAGGGAAGCGAGTAACCGGGCAGCACCCCCGTCAGAGAAGGGTTTAGCATGAATGAGGGGACGCTGGCGGTGGCTGAGGTAGCAGCAGAAGAGCTGGCGGTGCCGGCTGTCAGCAGAGGGTCAGTAGTCACAGGGAACACCAGATGAGGGTCTGGGAGTAAATTGGGCAGCTGGTAGTAAGAGGAGCCAGCGCCCATGTACAAGGAGTTTCCTGGCTGGGAGGCAAATGGATGGGTTAGGTTGTGGTTTAAAGAGACAGGAGGCATGGCGAACCCACCGGAGACGGGGAACCCGTGTTCGTACGGCTGCACGGACGACGGCAGCTGGCGCTTCTTCTGCTGCCTGCGGGTTTGCTCCTCCGGGGTCGACGGCGAGCTGGACTTGCGCTTGTTGCCCCGTAAGTCCAACACCGAGTGGGCATCGACGTGCTGCCCGGCGGCTGGCAGGGCCGAAGACACGGAGGCAGCCACGCAGTGAATCCCCGCGCGCTGCTCAGCTCCTCGAGCCGCCACGCCGGGCGTGCTGTCCGTGCGGGACGGGTGGCTTTGTGCCGTGGTGGTGCTGGGGGAGCTGTGCCGGGACTCCCGGGCCGCTGCCGCCTCCGCGTACTGCTGCAGCTCGCTGATGATTTCGGGGCTGTCGGGGGATATGGGCCGAGTGAGCTCCTCCGCGCTGGGGAGAGGCGGGGATGAGGCACTGTGTCTGCCGTTGCTTGCGGACTCCAGCGAAGAGCTCTGGGAGCCTGCAAACAAGGAGATGGAGTAGGTGAGGTGGACAGCCTCGGAGAGAAAGCCGGGAGCTGGGAGGGAGAAAAGGTGAGGATATCGTGGGGAGGCTGCGGGGTGAGCTCTGAACGCAAGGCAGCCGGGGAACGGCACGGCCCAGACACTCGGGCATGGAAGCAGGAGAGCAAGCCCTGCAGAGCGCTCACAAAGCCCCACCTGAGGCAGCCGTCCGACGGTCTTCGTTGCCCTTTGGCTTCCCAGTGGTCCGGATAGCAAAAATCCGCCCATCGCTGGTCCGGATGTACGTCCCTGGAACAGAGGGACAACAGCTTCACTCATGGCTCCTGGTCTCAGCTGAGGACTCCAACCACTGGCCAGAGAGGCTGCCCGGGCAGAGACACGACAGCAGTGCTGCAGAAGGCCAGGCCCAGAGAACAAGCAGGGTGATAAGTGGGGTGGGCTTCTCTTCCTCGCTCCTCATATTCTCCTCTTCAGCATTCCTGGGCTGCAGCTCACCCACTCCCAGTGGGAAATGTGGAAGCTCATACTCAGGGTGCTAAGCTTGCTCTGGGAACACTGGGAAAGTGTTTGGCTGCCCCAGTACATGCAGTGGGTGCTGTGAGAACAACACACTCAGCAACAACGTCCAACAGCTCCTCTCAGAGGCAGACGCAGTCATAGCTGCAATAGTCCTGAAGTGCCAGCTGTAAGAGCACACCACGGGCTGCAGCAGAGCCACTGTGAAGTCCAGATCTCCTCTCCTTGTTTCTTTCCTCTCAAGGGCCTGACCGATGCCTTTACATCCTTCTCTTTGCTAATTAGCATTGGCCAAGTCCCCACCCAGCAATCTTCCCGAGGCAGAGGGACTTACCTTTTGTCCCTCGGATGATGTGGATGCTCTCGCCAGCACTGATCCTCGCCTGTACATCAGTGGATGTGTTTGTACCCGGAATCACAATATCTGGGAGTGGAGGAAGAAGCAAACAGTGCCTGTGAAACCACGTGCCAGCCGCAGCTGGGAGAGGGGAACAAACCCCTCTGCTTGCAATGCAATCGTCTCCTCTCTGTGCTGTGCTAGAAGCAAGCCCCAGGTGTATTTCTGAGCAGGGCAGGAGGCGGCACAGGCTTCAAGGAAGCCAAGCCCTGCTGCTCTGGCACAGCATCTCCCCTGTCCCAGCAAAGACAGCTGATGACTCCTGTCTGGAAGAAGTATTCACTGGTCTCTCACAGAGTTCACTCTCCAGTAACCCACCAAGCACGGTGCCCCTTAGACACCTGCAGGCAAAGTCCTCCACACACTGGGGAAGTGCTCACATGCAGAGTGGTGGTACCAGTTGCTCTGACATCTGTTTACCCACAGCCCGTGTGGGCATCAGAAGTTCACCCTGCTCCTCAACTCACCGTGGTCATCACAACTCACCTGTGGTTGTGACAATCTTCTGCACAAGGACACCGGCTCGCTGTAGATAGTTGATGGGGAAGTTGACAGCAGGGTTGGAACTTGAGGTTGATCCTGCACTGCCCAAGGGGACATGCCGAGGCATCATAGGAATGGGAGTGGATTGAACCGGGCGGACACTTGCCACCGGCTTGTCCTCGCCTTTGAGGGCTGGCCGCCTAGTGAGAGGAGAGAGGAAAGTGCAGTGCCCTCACCGACAGGGCTAAATGTCCTCCGTGCCTTCATTTCTCATCTACAACACAGGAAGAAGGGAAAGATGCAGACACTTACCAGTTCCTCTGGCTGAAGGCAGGGATGCTCGTCAGGCTCTGGTCACTGGCTGGGTAATATTGTGCGTAGGACGGCCGAGTGTAGGGGACGGATGCTCGCTTTTCCTCCTCATAGCTCTTCTTGGCTGCTTTCTTCTCTGCCTTGGTCAGCTTGTGCTCCTTCCGGTCAATCAGCAGTGACTCATGCTGAAAAGGCTCCTGCAGCCCCACAGCACAGAGCTTTTGTCACCAACTCACCGCAAGAGGGAACCAACATACCCCACATGGCAGCCACCCTGTCCCCATCCCAGCGAGAGGGACGAGGGGAGCGGAGGCAGAGCTGGTCAGAGCACAGTGTATCTGGGGACATGCTGCAGAAGCAACCGAGGCACAGCCTGAAGATTGACCGAGAGTCAGCTAAGCCATCACGTCTGCCAAGCCAAGTTAAGAGTGCAGGCACAGAGCCTGCTGAGATGTCCCATAGTCACCAGGGCCCAACAGCTGGCCACAGGTCCATGCTGCAGCACCATCCTACCAGCAGAGCTCTCTCCAGCAGAGCCAAGTGCTGGCTTTCCCCTACATTGTTTTAAAATCTCCTCAGAAAGAGAGCTGGCAGCAAGTCAGGACGTGACACCGCCTCCTTCCTGGCTGAAATAAGAGGTGCCCTATCACCTGCCCCCAAACCTGCCCAGGACAGAGGCGGCTCAAAATGTGTAGAAGATATTTCACCAAAGGGCAGGTCTCTTAGGACCCTCTCTGGAAGAATTTTTATCTATTCCCACCTGCATACTGATGTGTTCTTCTTGCCACCACATCCCCATCACACAGCCAGACTCCAACAGACCCCCTCTTGCCTAGGCAGTGCTGCGCTAGAAAAACAGCGGGTTGGTCTTATACCTTGGTGATGAGGTGAGGATACTTGAAACAGGCTAACTGTAGAACCGACTCCTTCATCTTGCTTGGATTGAGGGAGAGCTGAGCAAGGTCGGATTCCTCTTCCACAAAATGCAGCAGATTCTCCACCTCCCGTCGGGTGAAGTTCAGCACTGGGTTCAGGTCATCCACCACCCGATCTGGAAGAGGGAGGGAATAGCGTGAGCTGAGAAGGGAAGAGACGGACACTGCTCCCCTTCCTACACTCCTGTCCTAACAGAGCTTCCTCTGTGCAACCTGAATGTTCCTCGGAAGCCTTGTGTAAATGTTAAGGCGTCGTGTTGGGAGACGAGCCTGTTTGACCAAGTCAGACTGACAAATGTCTTATCCTCTACATTGCACAGCAATGCAATGCAGGCACGCAGGAACATGAAGCTAAATATAAATGGTGTCCCATCTCACAACCTCCACATCCTAAGGCTGAAAACAGACAAGGTCAGGGACATAAAGGTGGCAACGTCAATACCTGGCCCCCTAAAATGCTACCAAAAAGGCTCAACCAGGTGCTGAAATCCACAGAACTCTTGAGCCGAAAGCTAAGAAAAGCAGCCACCGTCCCTCCCTTGCAAGAGCCTGAAAGTTTTGCTTGGACGTTTCCTCCTGCACGTGGGGCAGAGGGAGTACGTGGAGAAAACATCCATACCCAGGACTCTCCTGGGAGCCAGGCCAGCTACCAGGAGACTGTCTCGAGGGCAGGGCAGCACACTGAGCTGATCACACCGAGCTGCTGCCTCTGGAGCAGAGGGTTGAGACAAAGCAGAACACAGGCAGCAGAACTCTCTTTGGGTCACTACAGTCCTCAGCTGCATACACCACAAGAGCAGCTTGACAGCTGGCACAAACCAGCACAAAAGGAACTTTTGGTATGAGGGCAGGTTAGAACAGGAGTGAATTCATTATTCTTGGCTCCTGAGTAATTTCTATCAGTCAAAAACATCAGTATGTACTTTTATTTTGCTATTTTTTTGCTCTCTTGCTGCCAGAGAAATGGAGGTGCAGAGCTACTCAAAAAATAATGCCCAGGCATGAGGGGAGGAGGATCAGCAGCCCTCAAGCTCCCAGTCTCTTATACAACCAAGAAAGTAACAAGGAATGTAAATGGCACTGCAGAGCACAGCTTTGCTGCAGGATGCTGGCTCTACAACTCTCACTGCTCTGCCTTGATTTTCTTGCAGGGTCTCATGTTGCTGTTGACTCAGACATCTAACTTTGCCCTAGAATAACGTCCTCCTGCCAACTCCTTTGGCTGTTTGGTTTTCAACCTTTAAAATAAGAAGTTAGGAAAACATAGAAACGAGACTCGGAGGAGCCAAAAGGAGGAACAGCCAAGAACAGTGTCACGTCCATGCCTACCTGACATGCCCTGCTTGGAGATCTGACGGTCATAGATCTTCTTCTCCAGGGTGTAATCAGACACCAATCTGTAAATGTGGCACGGCTTCTTCTGCCCGTAGCGGTACACTCTGCACACAGCCTGGGCATCGTGGCATGGGTTCCAAGAAGCATCAAACACCACCACTCTGTTCGCACCAATGAGGTTGACACCCAAACACCCAGCACTGCAAATGAAAGGCAGAATTTCCAATAGCTGCCTTGGCCAATATTGAAAGCTTCTAGGCAGGGACAGCTGCCACAGCCACAGTACGTCCACGGAGATCTCCCTACAATTTTGCAGGCAACTTCAACCCTCTATCTGGTTTCCAAGACTGTTATTAACAGTTTGCAGAAGACTAGGGCTAAAGTTTTACACCTCTAGGGAATTCAGAAGGAGATGGTACTGCCGCCCCATGAATTCTTGAGAGCAGGTTACAAAGGAAGCTAAGAACTGAAAACCCACACGCATACAGAGGAGCAGTGCAAGCCCTCCACCATGTCCTGCTCCAGCCAGCTTACCGTGTGGACAAAAGGAAGAGCCAAACAGAAGCATTACTGGGATCGTTGAACTGGTTAATCAGTCGTTCCCTTTCTGAGGCAGAGGTGCTGCCATCCAGTCCTGAGGAGGAAATTAAAGACACATTTAAAAGCACTGCATATCTGGGGGAATCCCAATGGAACAAACTTGCTTTCAAACCACTCAGCTTTGGCTCTGGTTTCTAACCAATTCTATGCCTTCATGCACTCCTGGACCTCAACTGGACCACTCCGTGCCTCTGATTTGCCCAGCCAGGCAGATGCAATGCAGCCAGCCAGTCTGGGCATTGTTCAACTGAAAGATCAACCAAAACATTACTCAAGTTTGGCAAGGCCAAGACTGGGAGTGCTACAACACACCTAGAACATCAAGGCTTTGTATTAGGCAAGCGAGAGCAGCAGGAAAAACAGCCTCACATGGGCTGGAAGCTCAGGGAACCAAGAGAAAGGAAACTGTGAAAGCCTTTGGCAAAACCTCATCGACTGGATCCGAGCACAGAGAACACTGGTCTAAAGGAGTGCAGAGGGGTTGTCAAGTCCCTGCTCCTGTGCAGCTGCTTGCTTCTAGCAGCTCTGCAAAAATCAGGAACACCATATCCATCATTCCTCTTAGTCCTGGCCTGTGAAGTAGCCACACAGAGCAACAACCCATGCTGGAACAAGATTTAAAGCTGGGAAAGAGGGGAGGAGGAATTCACAGCCCCGAGGTAATGAAATAACTCCAAAGTAATTCTGGTTTGGGAAGCAAGATCTAGACAACTGCCAATCAGGAAACAAAATCTATCTTCTGCATTTTTGAAAAGCACCAATGTCTGAGTAAGATACTTAAGATGCTGGACATCTGTGACTAAGATGTCTAAAAGAAGACTGAGAAACTACCAGCAAGTAATTGAGCTGACAGTGTCCTCCCTGGCAACTTCCCAAGATGGTCTGAAAAAGACCTCCTCAGAAGATTGCTTCAGAAGAGCATTTACAGAGTCAGGGAATACTACAGGATGGCGGTGGAAGACACTCAGGGATTCGTCCATCACAAAAGATCAAACAGCATCACACCAAAGGAGAGGAGGTTTGGTTGCACCTACTGTAATAGCTGATGTTTCGGACCCAGTTGTGAACTCCTCCATCTGAGCCTGGAGGATTTGGCATTGGTCTCTTTGCCAAAAACTCTTCAATGACAGACAAAGTGGACAGGCTCTGGCTGAAAAACCAAGGACTCTGTTCAGGAGAAAGCCCCAGCAGCACAAGTGGAACATCAGAACTCTTCCCCAACAACCCTAGCACTGATGGTGTCAAACCCTGCCTGCTGCAGCCCACCTCTTGCTCATAAACTATACATTGGCAGAAGCATAAAATGCGTGAAAGAAACAAAAATGGATCTATTGCAACAAAGGGGAAAAGGGGAACTGCCAACCATTCGACCCATGTGACAACCTGCTAGCACCAGAAGGCACTCAACAACTTGAGCATTTCATGACTGTAGCATCAGCCACTGATTCTTTGCTTACCTGAAGACCAAGATCTTGTCTCCAAGCTTCACGCTCTCCTCAACCAGGTGGAACAGTAACACCATTTTGGGTGAGTTTTCCAGGACTCCCGTCTGGTAATCACACAAGATGTCTTTGGCCTATCAAGAAATGGGAGACTATTACAGGCGGAGTTGTTGACGCCCTGTTTATCTCACCTTGAGTACAGATTATTGAACTATATAATAAATAATTTCAGAGAGGACACGTCCATCCTGTCAGTCCAGGTGACAGTGCTTTTTCCAACCACTGCTGCTGCCACCCATTCCAGAAGCTCCAAATGGAGGATGGATGAATGAGCATCTTCCTAACCTCTCGTGATTCTGCTCTATCACCAGATCTCTCCTCTGCATCCTGCTAGATTTATCACCATCTTATCTAGACTAAATTTCAGCCCGACATCTCTTTAGAATAACAAAATCCATAGCCTTTTTGGTCAGATGAAAACAACGGTATGAAGTGTGTTGCCTGCACTCCAGTCACACAAGTGTCACAGAATTCCCACCCAGTGCCATGCAGACATGCTGATCAAGATGCTCTGTGGCAGAGAAAATGGATGATAAATGCCTAGCTTTCAAAAAGGAGAGTTTTTTTTTTTTTTTGCCATGCTTCAGAAAATCTGTCCTAATGAAAACAGGTACAGCCTTTCAGAGTAAGTGCCTGGTCTACGTGCACTGCAAACTGCCAAGTGTAGTTTTCCAGCAGTGGTACTCACCCACTCGTACGTAACAACCTGATTTGCTCTCTCCTGAAAGGGGTTGAAGCCAACGCTCTGGAGGAACTTGCTGTTGGTGGCTTCTCCAACTGGTGATGCCAAAGCATTACTCTCTGTTTTGACTTTAACTCCTTGAGGCTGGCAGCGGGAATTGGTGCTTGCTGTGCCAAGGTCATCCACATCCAAGTCCTGCTCGTTTGCTAAATTCTCCTTCTGCAGAGCTTCGTACAACACGTCAGGATGGTTCCAGATCTGAAGGGGTAAGAAAAGACAATGGTTAGGCCTGTGCTGGCCTGCTACCTCTCAGTGTTTGGGAACTGAAAGCCCCCAGAGTTATTCAAAGGATAGAACTAATACTTCGATAATTTCACCACCATCCCCACACAGAACTGCAAGGCACTGAAGAGAAAGCCAGTCTGACTGCATTAAGGCAGCCAAAATAGAAAGCACGATTCTGCCACGACACAAGGTACGAGCTGTTTTAACCAAGGCTCTCCTGACTGTAAAGCTGCCAATTTTTTTCCCTCAGAACAAAACAGAATGCCACTCTGACTCTCACACAGCACAAACACAGAGGATGCTGTTCACACTGAGGCAGGTAACCGGTCATGGTATCAGCCCAGTACTGGACAGCTGTAGGTTTCTCCCCCGAATGTAAACGCAGCGTTTAACATCCCTGCATGCCAGGTCTGTAAGTGAGGATAACAATTTTGCTGGATCACCGCAGAGAACTCTGGGGGGAGGGGATGGACCTGGCCACCAACCACACCTCTGTCTCCTGTTTTGATCCATATTCTTGCCTTTCCCTTGCACGTATGTATGTATACATATGGGTTTTTTTTGCAACTCCTGTCGAAACCTACCTTACAGCAGACACAGAAAGCTTTGAGTGGGTTCAGTCCCAGCCAGCCGCTGTTGCCTGCATCTCGGAACCGGTTCATGAACTCCGTATAAAGGGCCCGCTGGATCTTTGACAGACGTACCAAAATGACATGTTCTTCCTTAGAGGGGAGCTGAACCTTCAGCACATTGTGCCCCCGCCTGGGGAGGCAATAAAGAAAGAGAGATAAATAGAGGGAAGGGAATTTCCCAATCCGCTATCTCTGCGGCTGCCTGCAGGGTATGATCTGGACTTCCTGCCCACCTGGCTGCATGCTTCCCTAATGCATGGCGCTCATGAGATACTCTCCCTGCAGCCAAATACCAACAGCAAGCACAATTACTGAGATCTCAAACATTACAATCTTCCAGCACGGGTCACAGTGTTAGGAGAGTGATGGAAGCCTTGTTTTTTTTTTTTTTTCTTGGTGGTTGAAAAACAGAATTAAGACCTAAGGTTTCTTTTTAGCTCTGCCAATGAGTAAGACACTCCATCCAAATCACTGATCCAGCACCTCAGAACCCTTGACCAAGAAACAAAGTCGATTTGTCCCCAGGGTGGCAGAGGCACGTCACTTTTTTGTCACTGATTGTTCATGAAACACTTTCAGATCCTTATATAAAGGATATCAAAGACTGCACATTCAAATTAACCATTAGGACATCAAAATAAACTTGAGGTCAATCTGTACAGTTGGATGTGCTCCGTTACGTGTGTGCTCAGTACCAACACAAACTAACTTCACTTCCACCCCGAAGGCAAAACAGAGCCAAAAAAAACCCACCCTGCAGTTGACAGAGGTTCTGAGAGAAATACAGAGCTGCTGATATGTGGATGCTCCACCCCTCTGTGGATGTCCCATCCCCCTGTGGATGCCCCATCCCCTTGTGGATGCCCCATCCCTGGAGGCATTCAAGGCCAGGCTGGATGTGGCTCTGGGCAGCCTGGCCTGCTGGTTGCCGACCCTGCACATAGCAGGGGGTTGGAACTGGATGAGCATTATGGTCCTTTTCAACCCAACCCTTTCTGTGATTCTATGATTTAAGAACATCTCTGGTTTTCCCCATATGCTCAAGGTCCCCCACAGAGAATGGCAAGGATAAAACCCAAGCCCAAGAAGACAGCACAGCGTTGTATTGCATAAGCTCAGCAATCAAGCAGGCTGGATTGGGGTGAAGGAGCTGGCTGCATGGACCAAACTGCTCGCAGCTCCCCGTGGACTCACCGCTGCACAAAGCCCTCCAGCAGGCTATGCAGGACGTGGCTGCGATACCTCATGAGACGCACATCCTGAGGGGTGCTGTCAATACACTGCCCATTCAGGATGGGGCGTTCAAACATGTTGCTGAATTCCTGCCGTGAGCCCAGGAAGTCAGGTCGGACAAAGTCTACCATGCACCAGTACTCGATGAGGTTGTTCTGGAGCGGGTAGCCGGTCAGCACCACCCGCCGCCGGGAGCGGATGTTCTTCAGGGCCTGCGAGGTACTGGCATGGCAGTTCTTGATGCGGTGCCCCTCGTCACAGATAACCACATCTGGGCCAGGGCGAGACAACGCTTTCTCAATCCCTGAGGACAAGGAACATGAAGTTAGTCTGAGGCAAGCAAGATGAAGTTCTGGCATTGCACAGTCACCGACTGCACAAAAGGAAAAGGAGGGGTAGCTCTGAAAGGCAAGAATTGGTATTAGTAGGTGGCACGGAACAAGGCTGAGTCAGGATGTAACACTAGCTCCCATTTAGCATGATGTGGTCATGAGCAAACGTGGCTGTCCCTTGACTACTGCTCAGATGGACTGCATTACATCAAGGTGGGTGCCTTGGGTCATATACGACTGGCAAAGCTCACACAAAGACATGTCCAAGCTCAGGGTACTGCCTTCCACTCTTACTTGCAGCCACTGCAAGGAATGAGAGACTCACCCAGAGCTGAACAACGCACTGTCTCCAAAGATGCAATCCTGCCCAGCAAAGCCTGATCGTGTCAGGGACGCTAGAAGAGAGCACCCCATTCTAGACTTGTTCTGATACTGAGGGCTGTGGCTTCAAGCCAAATGTAGTGAAGAGACCTAACAGCCCTTGGATTACAGGCAGGAAGCAGGTGATCACAAATACATCCACTGTGGCAACAGCGTCCTGACCTGCCTGTCTACAAGGAACAAAGTAACTACTGCCAATGGGTAGGACTGACTCTTATTCACACTATCAGCTCCCAGAAATAAGCAATCTGTAGGTAGTTTCCCTGTGCTGCCAGAGCTGCTAGCCAGCTGGACAACAGGAACACATACACGCTCCCCTGACAACTGGCTTCCCACCTTTCAGAAGCTCTTGCTGCCGGTCTTCCTCATCCAAGTCAATAATGACAGGGCCAGTTTGCTTCTTTGTTTTCTTCTTCCTTCCAGTGGCAAAAGACTTCTTCAGCGAAAGGAGGCGGTACATCTCGTATCCCATTAGCAGCACACCGCCCTCTACCACCCAGTCATTCACCACCTTTGCCCGTGCAGCTGTTGTCCTGCAAAACAAACCAACAAACACAGCAAGCTGTAAGCATTCTCCCCAGTTTCAGCTTGAACCACTGGATGGGAGCCTGCTGAGGAAGAAGACTTGGTCAGTTAATTAAAGTACTTTCTAGCATCAAACCAGACAGAGGGATATAAAGAAGTTGCTGTGGCAGTGGGTTTTTTTTTGTTGGTGGTGGTGGTTGCATTTTATTCACATATTTAATTTTGGGGTTATTTTTGGTTAAAGAGATGATCTGGTATATAGGAAACAAAAAAAGGCCTTTTGGCATGCCACGGGTCATGGGCTGAGATTGAAAAATCCTTCCAGGAACCGGGCTACAAAAGCCTGTCATGTACAAAGGCATATCAAAGTTGAGAGCATCCTTCTAACAGAGCTGTTGAGAAGAGGGGCTCTGCAAAAGCCCATCAGGTGCTAATGCACATGATTGTGACCCTTTATCACGTTTATCCCTTTCTGTCTCTTCCAATGCCAGGGTCCTTCCACTCTCCCTTCCCTGCTACCCAGCTTAGAGTTGGTTCAGATACACTGTCCTTACCCAACCTCCCCAGAGCCCACGGAAGCTCATCCAATAGTAAAGACGTGGCTGGAGCAGTACCAGCAGCTTCAGAGCACACTGCACTCAGGAAGTGAGGACCAAAACACGTGAGTGTATGAACACAGACATCGAGCTGAGAGTTCCCTATGATCACTACACTGTCCTGGTACATGCAAGGCAAATGCCTCAGAAAGAAGCAGAGATCCACAGGCCAAAAGTACACTCCACAGCAGGCTGTAAGTGCTATCGCTCCTTTCTGGAAAAGGATTCTTTGCATCAATTTGCCAGAATCCCTCAAGGACCACAAAATTCACAGAGAGTCACAGTGTTGGGTAGAGGAATCCTTAGGCGTGTGAAAATTCTCAGGGCAAAAACCCAGACATTTAAAATACAGGAGCTGCATGGTACAAAGGGCACATGTCTCACGAGTCCCAGGACTCTGACAGGGCTAATGAAGTACAGCCAGAAACAAACCACAGCATTTCTGTTCCCCTCTTCAGAATTAGCTCTTATCTCTGGCAACTGAGTTTCTGATCTCAGCATGGAAGGAAGAAAAGATGAGTAAGCAGAGTGAGAAGAAAGTACAAGATACAAACATTGCACAAAAGATGCATTTCCCATTTACCAAAATCCTCCCCTCAAAAAAGCATTACACAAGAAGAGCAAAGTAGGAAGGATCTGGGAGTTGATGGCACAGAATTAGCTCAAACACAGCAGTCTGCAACAGTAATTATTGTAACAGTTCCTCGGGACAGTCTAACAGTTCAAAAGGGCTTTTACAGGCACCTACTTGTGTTCATCGTTCAGGATGTGGACTTTGAAGGTGCGAGGCTGGACCTCTTTGGAGTTATAATCAGCAGGAAGGTTTTCAGGTGCTGGGAGCCACATGTTGAATTCTGCTAGCCAGTTTTGGAGCGTGTTCACCTGCAAAAGTTAGCCATGGAAGGACTGAGAACCCAGCTGAGTTGCTCAGGATTTTAACAGCAGAGATGAGAGCGTGGAACGTCCCCCAGCTGTGCCCAGACAGGAGCAGCAGACTAAAACATGCATACTCAGGGACACGGGGAACAGAATGGGCAAAAGAGCAGCAAGGGTATGACAGAGCATGGTGTGAGATGGGAAACAATCAGTCTCTACGCAAAGAGAGAAGCAGAGCAATGAAGGTGACCATTAAGCTCTTCGCAAGGACCACTTACGGGTACAATGGCAAGAACAGTCTTTGCCTCCGTGTGCCGAAAAAGTACATCCAAGAAGGAGATGACCTGTATGGTCTTGCCCAGGCCCATGCTATGTGCTAAAATACACCCAAACCCACTGCTGGTTTTAAATCTCTCCAAGGACTCGACCAAGTTGTCGTACAGGAATCGGATCCCACCGATCTAGAGAGAAAAGCAGGAAAACCAAATTGGGGCTGGGTAGTTCATTTATAAACAGACAAAGAAAACACTCCTGTCTGTTCCAGATACAACTACACCCAGATAAGAAACAGCTCTGCCACCTCAATGAACTCTAATCTTTATTAAGTATTTTGCCTTCGAGAGCTGAAGGAATTTTGTTACAAGTACAGACAGAATAAAGACAAAACATTTACATTTCTTTATCTTTTTATTGAATGTTATTGGTGGTAGGTGGACGGTTGGACTAGATGGTCTTGGAGGTCTTTTCTAACCATGGTGATTCTACGATTCTACGAACATGAGCACAGGCCTTTGAAATAAAAGCAAAGGGCTTTTGTTATCAAGTGATAACAGCAGACAGATTACAGCAGTCATACATAGCCCAGGCCTTCTTTCAGTTTCTCCTCATCATCTGACTGTCCACAGCTGCAACCACTGCAACCAGACTGGTCACAGAACTCACCAAAGAAGTTTGGCTGCAATAACAGAGCAGGTCTGGCTGACTTTCTTGCACTTCCAAGCCTAACAGGTTACCTGATGAGGTCAGCCTACCTGATGAGGTTTTACTGCATGTGCAAGCTGGGGAGCCAGGAAAATGTCTTCCTCATTTGGTGGATGGTTGATGTTGACAATGACTTGCCCCAGAGCATCTGACTGATTTAAGGCATCATTCACGTGAGAGCCGCTGCTCTCTTCGCTGCCATCTTCCTCCCCTTCGTTGCCAGAGTCACTGCTGTCCACAATTTGGAGGGCATCGTCCTCTCCCGAACTCAGCTCAATCACTTCTGTAAACAGAACAGGAGAGAATAAGGGCAAAGGTTAGCGTGACGTCAGTGTTAATCACACACGGAAAAAAACTCATATGGGGAAAATAAGGCCACCATGTTTTGCAATGCTGCCCTGGCCCAGTGACCTACTCTGAGCAAGCAGGCAGACACAGGCCTACAGGAGGCCCCTCAGGCTAGCATACAAACACTGGGGTTTCCCTGAGTTTCCCATTGTTTCAAGGAACACCCATTTGAGCTGGGCCATGCAGAATATGAGGTAGTTCCTGTATGCATTTTACATTCTCCTTCGTGTGTTCTCTAATTCCCAAATCCAGACAAGCATTGCATCTGTTGATACACTGTCTAATGACTGCCAAAGAGACCAGGCAGAAGTACTGGGGTGGTATAAAGCAATCAGGCTAGATCTACCTGGGACAGGGGACTCATCTGCTTTCAGCTGTAGAACTGAATACTCAGATGCAGACGATGCCACATCTCATGTAAGCATTCTTCAGCAGAGCACTGAGGAAAATGCAGTGTATTTATAAAGCAGAAATAAATGCAAGCTTGCAAGAGTGCCTGACGGGCCAGGCTACAAGTGTCAATTTAGGACTCAAAGGCAAAAATTGGCCATATATTTGGAAACCAACAGACCTACAAAAATCCAAAGTAATTCCCTACTGGAACATCTGACTAGAGGAACATGGGAGTCTTGTGGCTGAATAAATGGCACTGCTGGGAGAAGGGTGAGGCTGTTGGTCACTTACCATCTTTAATGCTATTTTTTCCTTTAGTATCATCTTCACTGCCACTGCTGGTACTGTCTAGGCAGATCACTTCCTCAGCAAGGACCTGAGGGGGGAGCTGGGTAGCCTCTGCTGCTCTGAAAATGATGTCCTCTACAAACATGACAATAAGTAATTCATCATAATGGGAAAGGAGACAAAACTGCTCAGAAACCAGACAGTATTTCCTTCCATTTTTGCTCCAATAACTTAGCCCTGGAATTTTCCATAACAGACTCTCACTGTCTAAAATACTGCTGTGACTCAGCTTCCTGGGTCACAGTCGCCTTCTTTCTCAGTATGCCTAAACAATAACCCATTGCTCATGGCATGCTCTTTGTTGCACGCCCTGGCTGGGGCACATTGACCATACACATGCTGAACTCTCCCCCTCCCCCCCTTCTTTCTTTTTTTTGTCTCAGAAATAAAAGCATTTCATTTTTCTTCATTCCAATTCTATTTTTCATCCAGCAGAGATACAACTACTGAAGGCATGACTGCCCTTTGTTAGTAGAGACACCGTAATAATTACATCCTACATCTCATAAACAACTTTTGATGATCGAGACCATTTGTTTGTATGTTTAAGTATCCCCATGTGGGGAGAGAGGCGAGCTCAACAGGGCCAGATAAGAAATGCTGCAGTGACTCAGTAAGCAACCATATTCATCTGGGGCTGCAACCTATTCCTCACCAGTTTAAGTGTTTTAAGCTCCTGTTCCTCTTTTTCTTTTTTTCATGCAAAACATTTTAAACTCTTGAACTTAGGAGACATTATACATCTTCCCAAGAGGTAAAGCCAACCCAAGAACCCCTAGTCCCCTGACACGCTTCCCAGCTGCACTCCTCTGCCCTCACACAGCAATCTGAGGGGCTGTGCTATAAAATCACTCAAATGATCCAGGTTAGAAGCTGATGCAAGATGACATATCGCTGAACTGCATCCTGACACAGGGTTATCTTCCAGTAACTGAGGTCACTCCCACTGCCAGAAGAGGATACTTCGCCATTTAAACTGCGTATTATTTTGCTGCTTGTTGAAACATGCAAGAAAGGATAAGGCTACATGAACATACATATACCCAGTGTATTGTTCTGCTGTCCCAGTAGCGGATCCACGCATTACCAGACTACACACAGAACAAACATGATCTGGACCAAGGACATGGCTTCTGTCATGCCAGTTTGTTTACGCTTCCCTAGCAGTTGGAAAGACAAGAGAGACCTGTGCCAGTACCCTGCTTACACACAGTTCACCGACCAAAATACCTTCAGCAAAGTTTGCTGGCACCTTCCACCACGCAGCCACATCATCTCTCCTCAGAACTAGCTCAGAAGGGGAACGAAACGCCTATCCTTAAAACTCTTGCTTCAGGTGGCATCTCCCACTGCTTACCAGGAAGAAACTCGGGGGATACGGTTGGGATGGTGGCTGGGTAATCCTTCCGTTGCTGCTCCAGCCGCTTCCTTCTCTCCAACTCTTCCTGCTGGGCTGCCTTTGTCACGGCCTCTAGTTGGTCCTCACGCAATAGCTTTCTGAACACACAAGCAAATGGAGAAACACAGCCTGGTTACATCCAGTTCCTTCCAAAGAAACCAAACAGCGGTCCAGCTGGCTCAACAGACCCACAAGCTCCAAGTGGTGTGTCAGCTACAGTGAGGGCAAACATCACAGCCACAGTTACAGGCAGTGCTACAGCTCCTTCAAGACTGCGCTTCCCAGCTGCAGGCAACCATACTATTGCTCAAGGATGAGAGTTTGAAAGAAACAAATTAACAAAAGGAGGAAAAAACACCAGCAGATAAGAATACAGGTTACCAGAGAGCAGCTCTATTGGAAAGAATGTTACTTATGGCCATCCAGTTCATAAATAGAGAAGGCACGAAGTCCTGCAAAGACATGTGAGGAAAAAAGGCATCAGTTCCCCCACGAAAAGTCACCATCCTGATTTTCATCTGCTTCAGTGTTTTCAGGAGGCAGGACCTCTCAGGGCTTTAACACCACTGTTCCAAAGGCTGCTCTCAAAGCCACTTATTTTTCCATGTAATTGCCATACTTCTGAAAGATGCTTTCCTTCTTTCCAGTTCCGCTCTCAGTTTCTCATCTGCAGCCCTGGAAATAAAGGCTCTTTTGCTAGAGAAGGGGCACAGCCCAAGCAGTGGCAAAATCCAGCTCCCTGCGGGCAGCCAGCCCTGCACTGCAGGGACAGCTCCTCCATCCTATGCATGGCTCAGGCTCCAAGGCCCACTCAGTGCTCGCTCCTTCAGCCTCGAGGAGCTCCACGTGCACCAGCTGAAACACCAGCACCATGCAGGTGAAAGAGCCACCTGTTGCCACAGGAATCCCTGCTCCACCACGGCTCCACTGGACAAAATGTAATGGTGAGTTACCACCTCACAGCCTGTCCCAGCACGTATGTGGTAACTCATGCCATCAGTTTCACTTTGTAAAATTCAGGTGAAATGGATTTCCAGCATTTCAGTCACCTGCTGCAGTGAGAGCGTTCCAGGACAGAGGAAGGACTGCATTTTAGGCTGTCCACGATACAATCCTCATCAGCAAAAAATCACACGGACACACCTGACACTGGATATTCACTTAATGACAGTGCTATTCCCAATTACATGTCTAAAGAAACAGCAGCCAATAGCCGATTTTTGCAATCCATTCCATAACCAGATATTCACTCTTCTGAAATACCAAATAAATCTGCACCCATATGCAGCACTCCAGACTGAAAACACACTACTCCCACTGTTGAAATCCAAAGGCTTTGGAAAAGAAAAGCCATCTGCTTTGCCAACAGTGGGAAAAAGGAGCTTTGAAAGAAAAGTCCACAGACTCCCTCTTTACCCAAATGATTCCCTCTTTACCCAAAGGAGTCCAGAAGAGGGTCACTAAGATGCTCATATGCCGGAGCACCTCTCCTATGAGGAAAGGTTGAAGGAACCGGGCTTGTTTGGCTCGGAGAAGAGAAGGCTCCGGGGAGACCTCATTGCGGCCTTCCAGTACTTGAAGGGAGCGTATAAGCAGGAGGG
>PPHD01012165.1:1417-15396 GCA_002909625.1 Bambusicola thoracicus | reverse complement strand
TTTTTTTTTTTTTTTTTTTTTTTTTTTTTTTTCCTGAAACATTATCAAGTTTCAGATAATGCCTATACTTTGTACAAATACTAGCAAATTGAAATGGAATTCATACATTAGTGGCATGACCTTGTCCTTCATTACACAACTCTGGGTCTCAGAGGGCAGTAATAAAGCAACAAAATGCCTGTTAGACTTCCAATAGTAATAATTGGAGAAAGGTGAGGGGAGAGGAAAAATTTAGCTACTTGCTTGTAAGAAAAAAAAAAAAAAAAGTTGACTGTCACAAAGAGAAAAGGGGATTTGCTAAACTGAATAATTCACTGTTACACAAAAAATGCATTCAAATAGTTCTTTTCCTTAAGCGAATCTTAAAAAGTACGCAGCAAATGCATTGTTCAAGTCTTTAAAAACACAGAGTTTGCCAGACTGCGTCAAGCTATTGGTCTATCAACCCAGGAAACCGGTGACAGAGACTTCAGGAAGACTGACCACAAAGCATCTACCCAATTGGTTCAGAGATTTGTAGCTTTGCAGTTGTTTTTTATGACTACAAAAGACAGGAGAAGAAAGGAGGCTGTGCTAGATGGATGATGACAACTTCTGTCTTCACCAGACCTTTAACAAATACTGCAGAGACGAGTAAAAACTTTGCAATACATCCTGTTGTACACCATTATACTATTAAAGAAAATGTCTTTGTCTGTGTTGAAGAAGTTACGTCTTTCAAATATGAAGATTGAAATCCAAGGCAATTTTAAATATCAACAGTATTGTTATTCTTCTCTAAGTACACATGAGGAAAAGCTCTTTTAAGTTAATTTCCATGAAATACGGAATTCATTCCAACTGAACTATCCAGAGCCTTGTAGCTCTCACCATAGAGATTTTCTTTTTAAAAGCTAAATAAGAGCTATTAAGTGTTTTTATATAAGCCTGGACCACATTACAGTGGCAGGAAGAAGTCCTCTGCTGAGTAACCTAGTCAGGCAGTACTCCAGCTGAAATACCCAAAAAATGCTCTGCATGTGAAGTTTCACAAGAAAAGTCATCCAACAAACTATTCTTTGGTAGCTGGAAGTTCATTGAATCATCAAATATCCTAAATTAGGAGGGACTCATAAGGATTGAGGAGTCCAACTCCTGCCTTCACACAGGACCACCCAAAATTCAAACCCAGTATCTGAGAGCACTGTCCAAATGATCCTTGAACTCAGGCAGCTCCCCTTGCCCTGGGGAGTCTGTTCCATGCCCACCACCCTATAGAGAAGAACCTTTTCCCAACACCCAAACTGACCTTCCCTTAACGCAGCTCTATGCCATTCCCTCAGATCCTCTTACCGTCACCAGACAGCAGAGCTCAACTTGCCCCTCTGCTCCCCCAGTGAAGAGCTATAGGCCATCATAGGGCTTCCCTCAGCCTCCTTTTCTCTGGGCTGAATGAACCAAGGGATCTCGGTTACTCCTCATATGTCTTGCCCTCTACGCCCTTCAACATCTTTGTAGCTCTTCTTTGGATGCTCTGTGATATTTTTATGTCCTTGTACTGTGCTGTGCTGTTCAAAACTGCACACCATGCTCAAGGTGAGACTGCACCAGTACAGTGTGGGTGGTCAGAGTTATCAAATCTGTTCTCTTGGCTTCCTACTCACATTCATTTAGGCTGAAAAGACTTTTTTTTTTTTTTTTTTTTTTTTTTAATGGATATTTTTCCACCTAAATTTATGAGCTGAACTGGCTTGCCAAATGAATGAGTGACTAGCAGATCTCATACAGGGAGGCAAAAAAAACATGTGGCTGGAGGAAAAGGGTGGTAGAAATCTATTAGATCATGCAGCCTCACTTCTCTATTAAATGTCATAATTTAAGTCCCAGCAAGCCCAGACAAGGCTGAGATAACGCAGAATCACCTTCTCCATTAATATCCACCACCTCAAATAAATCAGAAAAATAAAGACTAGCAGACCTTCTTATTCATTACCTCAATGCAGTTTCTGCATTCATTAGAACTTGTTCAAGGGGATTGCTACCAGGTTTAAAAGTATTTTATATCCTTTCTTCACAATTTTAGAGATAGTACAAACTTGGAATGCATTGCCTCTGGTCCTTTCTGATAGGAACTATTTGTAAATATATTTAACAATTCTACTGATTAATTGTATAACAAAGCTGCAAAAACTGAGTATTAGTATTAGGAAACTCTTGTTCAAGGTTACTTGGTGGCTGATTAGCAAACTGTCCTGATTGCTTCGTTTAAGGTACTTCAAAATTCTTACCGACAGGTCAATACACAGTCACCATGATTGAAGACTCTATCACAAGTCTTGGCAAAACTTTTGTCTGTGAGGATCATACTCCATCTGCTTAAAGTCACATGATGCAACTTCCCAGCAACATATGGTCCAGGAGGATGCCATTATTGTCAGATTGTAACACTGATTCAGTTTCATAGCTGGTGGTCTAAGTCATAAAGCCTTATCTCATCTTTGCACTTTTTAATTGGTTCTCATGTCTCACAGAGCTCTTGGTCTGTGCCATCATCAAATTCATACGACATAATGCAAACACCAGAGTTGATACCTGTTATATTATATACCTATATATTATATACCTAGTAGATACCTAAACTGCCTCAAATCCAACAGAGAAAGGAGGGCTATGTGTACAATGACCTGGCCTTATTTAGCTATACTTCAAATCTAGCTTATAGTTTGTATTTGGCTTGTTGAGACAGATGCCTGTCAGGCAAAAAACAAAACAAAACAAAACAAAAAACAAAAACAAAAAAAAACCAAAAAAAAACCCCATGTTTTAGCATCTCTCACCACAGCATCTAATAATGGATGTAAACATTGTTTTGGGAAGAAAAATGAGATGAATGCGATGAAGGTTCAAATGGAAGAAAGATGAGATTCAAACTTCTTCACCTCTGATCTTTTAAACTAAAGAGTGATATGTCCTCTAAATTTCAAGCGAAGGAACATAAAAGGAAAAAATGTGTGCTGCCACCATAGTCTAATCATGCATAGTTAGGTGTTCCTTGCCATCAGCACTTTAGCATAGTTGACTAGTGATGTATGAAGTAGGCCACCCCTGGAAATTGGTTTTCTTGCCCTGTGTCCAGCACTAGTGTAACCAGAGGCCATAAATACTTAGGCTGTTCAATATCTTCTTACTTTTATTTTTTTAGAATGATTTATTCACGTAACCAGGTTAAAATTGCAGCAGTAATTCAGATTGGGGATTGAAAAGCTGTCTGGCTTCAAGGCACTTGGGAGTTATTACCCATTTAGACTACAGGCAGAACAAGTCCGGTAGCCTGATTTGCTGACATTTGTCCAAAAAGGTTTCAACACGGCTGTGTTAATCGACTGGCCTTGATTTGGGAAGGGGACAGAGTACAGATTTACTCACCTCTTATACTATAATCTCATACCCTGTTCCCAGCCTCTTTTTTACTTAAATTTATCGCCAGAAATAATTACTAATACTGAAATGAAATATTTCTGTTGATTCAGCTTCCCAAATTATTTTAAGAGAAGTTTACTGAAATAACCCATTAGCTACAAAGAAAAGGAAGAGAGGGTTTCTAAAATAACAACTCTGTTTACAAGGTGCAAGCTTGGCCTCAACTTGTCCCTAGATGAAAAAAGAAACAAAAGGTACAAAAAGATATTGCAATAAAAAGGGAGATGCCTGCTTCCAGCTTTGAATGGCCCATCTTAATTATTGGGCTCACCATGTCAAACAAGCAATTGCACTAAAATATTCATAATTTTCAAACTACATTCCAAAAACTGACTTGTCTATCTCCCTGACACAACCTTGTAACCATGGAGTCAATTTTGAAAGCTGAATTGTTGATACAATTCATGTCAACATAGTGGATACAATTCATGTCAACATGTGAATTATATCCCTCCCATTTCACCTACTGGATTTAGTGAGGCCATCTAGAAAGTGAATAAATACATATGTAAATAACAAGATAATGTTGATTTGTAACATTTTTTAAGTAATAATACATGTTGAGTTAGGACAATAGATATGGCAATAGCATATTTAGGGAGTTGGAAAATCAACATTAAATTGACTGTCTACCATTAGCTGCTTTCATTTCTGCTTTAAAATTACATAAACCCTACCAATCTTTTTCCCTTCAGTGATAATACAGTTGTGATCCAGATGTAACAAACACTTTCCTAAGCAATATGTTAATACAAGCATGAGAAAATGCAACAAATACTGAATGAAAGTAACTTCTCAAGGAGTAAGAGCCAACCTGGCACACAAAAGCATACACAGCATACACACCCAGATGCATGCATACTGGGGTAACCATCCCTTGATCTTCAGTTCTTGAGCATTTTTCCATCTGTGTTCAGTTCTGCTGCTGACAGATGCAGTCAGTATTTGGCAAAGGAGAAGATAATTTCTGAATAGACACCACAGACAAATAGGTTTGCTGAACTGAGAAGAATGAAGGCAATACTTATTTTCTTTTGTATTAATATTACTATTATCACCTGCTTGATGATGAGTTGGCTTGGTGCACAACTTACATTTGAAGAAGGGAAAGACTATTCCATCTCAAGATGATGACTTAACTGTTCTGTTGACCTGATTTGGGATGGGAAATTTTTGCCAGGATGTAAATCTGGTAATGGACAGATCCTTTATGTTAGCACAACTTATGGAAACATATCCAGAAGAATTTCTTCTGCCTCTTCATAGCTTCCTTATCTTAGCATTCTGTCTTGAGTCACAATTGCAGAACTACTTACAGGTATCCCAGTACTACTGCGCTTATTAGACAGGTCTGTAGGTCTTTCCAGAGGTTCAGTTTTAATCCCTTCATTCTGAATTTATGTGATCAAAGAAGATAGTTTAAGGCTTTCTAATCAGTTCATATACCTTCATGCTGGTATGTAGAAAGTGGGAAGCTGAACCTCTAAGATCCACCTACAAATAGCTTTAAAATAATAAAGTCAAATAGCTTTGGTGGCACAGACCTCAGTGAGCAAAAAAGATGTGAATATTAACTCAGTACCAGGCAGCTCTCAGGCAGCTCTGTGAGATTCACACTGTTTACTGGAGCAATATCTGCCTCTGACTTCAGTATTGATGGGCTCTGTGTGTAGTAGAGAATGGACTTCCAGTGGGAGGACAAAACAAAAAAAAAGCAACAACAACTGTTACCTGAAGCATGCACCCATGAAGAAGTGCAATGGATACAGAGTTCTGAGGTAAGATATAGAGTTTGCAGAGTTAGAGCAGTGGAAAGAAACCTGCACTCTGGAAAGGACAGACACACATGCATAAAACTGAAGTCTGGGCAGAAGAGTAAGAGAAATGCAGTGTGCACCAGAGCTGCATCTGACTATGTCTAAAACCCTGTGAGAGCTTCCCAATAACTGCAAATCTAAAAATATCAGTTTTCACTTGACAACATGCTCCTTGTACCAAATATTAACGTTATTTACAAATCTCCAGCAAACATATAGGCAATTTGTGATAGACCTAATGGGGCTTCAGAGCATGCTGTGAGGAGCACTTTGCTGGGCAGCGTGAGAGAATACTGCAAATACTGGAATTACTAACAGCTGTATATGGGGAGATAAACATGATATTAAACACTCTAATGAAACTCAAACATTTCCAGTGATTTGAAAAATGTTTTCAATCACTAGAATCAGTTAAAACATAAATCAATACCAACTAATCTTGCTGACTGAAAGGAATGCTTAGAGTACTTTCTCCAAAGATAACTGTGATTGTCAAGTTTCTTTTGCAAGGAACTAAAGGTACCTTAGGATTTCAGCACACAGATGCCTAAGGAACATTGGGCTTCTAACAGAAGTCATTTGTGTCAGCAGCCAGATTCAGTAGTTTGTAGATCCTCTCTAACTTCAAGTTGTACCTTCCTGTCCTTTGAAGTTATAATCGTGGACTAACCTGCGTCTTTGAACCAGCATGGTCATTACACTATATTATATAAAACACTGATACTGGCGAGAAGTACAGACTTACATGGAACATACTCTTACCTCTTTACTTAAGAAAGGTCTTGCTGAATGCTGCACGGTAAAGGAAATAATCCAAACCAAATGCATGATAGACAGGAAGTCAGATACATATTATTGCGTCTTGCATCTTTATAATGATAGAAACACATTCTGAGTGCCTGCCTAATGGAAAAGATAGATAAATAAGCCACCTTACTGATATATTTGGTGGCAAATGGCCTTTCTCTTTGGTGCTTTGTTGGTTGCAAAGCAAGCTAATCTAAAGTCTATGTGCAGCCTGCCAAACGGGATAGCTAATTAGAATATATGAGACACACAGAAGACAAAGATAGTGCTTTACACCTTGCTGGCTCCCCTACTAGATTGTTGTTTCTACTTTTTTTTCTTCTGAAGAAACTGATTTTTTGAGTGAGAAGGAAGGGGGCAAAATCACCACTTAACTAGGTTTAATGAGCCTTTGCTTTTCCCACTTAGTAATTTATTTTATTGTTTGTAAGTTGATTAGAAACACATCTTACAGACTCCACTAAATTAAACTTTTTTCTGTGTAACACCTTTCTTGTTTTCCTAAACTAACTAACCTAGCTAAAAAGAGATAACACAAATATGGGATCTGGACATCTCAAGGAAAAAAAAAGAATTGTGAAATTCTCCATTTTTTTTTTTTTTTTTTTTGTATGATATGTGACCTATTGCTACTTGATCTGCCTGTATGATATCACATCAAGAAGACTATTCAATGTACAGTAGATATTATTCACGTATTATCATTTCATAATAAGCTATGTAGTTTATTTTCAAAGGCCACTTATTAAAAAAAAAGCCAGGAGAAATTTGGAACTTAAATACCTCACAGGATCTGAGCCTTTTTCACTACACTCAACAAATATCTAATGCTCACTTGCTACATCACAAATATTCTACAGTGTAACAAATTATCTGAATCATGATGCAAACATTTTACACATTTTATTTAATGTTGCTGTGATCTGCTGATGTTTCTGTTTATAATAATAAAGCAACTTCCTTTGTAAATTATATTTCTTAGGGAGAATCACCATGAAAGAAACAATAATAATGAGCTGTGATGATGATGTGAAAGAAAAATTTGAATTTAAATGTACTATCTTGAAATTTACTTTTTTTTTTTTGTTTTGTTTTTTTTTTTTTGTTTTTGCATTACAACCCAGAGGAGAGAGATTAGTACTAACTGAGGGTGGTATTTCTGCAGTAATTCCAGGAATAAATTACATGGCTCTGGTTTAGAACTAAGAGAAACTCACTAATTCACACCATACAGAGTGGATATACTGCAAAAAATTAAAAGGAGAATCTTTATGGAAAACATGGGGGAAACATAGGTATGGGAAAACACTCCCATACCTATGGGAAAGGATCATTTCTACCTCTGCTAAACATTGTTTTCATTCCTGTTGTCATTTTTATATTTCATCTGTGTAGTTTTGTTTTTTTTTTTTCCTCTAACTGCACTTAATAAGTTTATTAGATATATTACCAAAGGTAAAATGAATTTACTGAATTATTTTGGCATAGTCGTTGGGCTGAGCCGTGTTCATGCTGTCTTTGTCATGACCCATCAACATTCATAACAATATCATTGTTCTCCTTTTGGAAGTCACAGACAGAAATGACATCAGATAAAAATTAAATCCTACTTGGCAGATAAACCTGAACATTTCCACTAGCTCTGCTGCTTATCTTGATGTTTCAGTCTTGGATGATGTGGGTTGATTTCCTCTTGTTTAGTACCTGAGTAAAGTCCTTCACAACTTTTGCCAGGTCAACTGAAAATTACTACTGTTTTAATCTTGTAATGCTTTCCATTCAGATTTTGCAAATAACAGCTTGAAGGTTAATTTTGAAACTTTTTAGAGAGGCATTGATTTATTTGTTTATTTATTTACTACCTGGTACATATCAATAATCTCCTGTAAATAAATATAATGTTCACCATTTTAATTTTGCGTAGACAGATGTGCAAATCAGTGGACAATTACAGCCACATATTTATGTTAAATGGGTATAAATAGCTAAATAAGTAACAGGCATATTTTTTCTTCAGTCACAGAGGAAATGTTAAGTACCTTCACTGGTATTTATAAGGTGGATTTTTTTGGTTGGTGTTTGGGTTATACAGTTCATATATAGAAATCTGCATTTCCAAACTTGCATACAACTCAAATAAACCAAGCCTCTTATCTTGAAATAGGATATCTCTAACTGGGATGCAGTCCGTTTGGCTGCTTATCCTATATTTTGTTAGAATTTGAATAATGGAAAATAGTCCCATCTTACATATGGAGTGCCAGCAAATTACAATTTGAAAATTAAAATATATCCAAGCAGGTGAATAGAAGAAGGAAATGGAAAAATAGCAACTGTTGCATTCATGTGTGGAAAATAGGAAAGCAATTTTAAAAATAAAAAATAAAAATTTTCACACCAGGTCTATGGCATTTCTCCCAAGAAGGAAAGAATATACCTAATTTATGAAGAAGCAAACATTATAAATACTGGTGAATTTTCTCTCAAGTTTAATTTGAATTTAGTTCAGATTCATAGCCATATTTAAAAAAAATAAAACCACAGTGTTAATGTCTACTGATAAATTAGGTAACTGTTTCCAGAAAATAAGTTTCAGGTTAGTAACATCACTGCAATCAGCAATTAGCAACTAATTTTTAAACCTAATGAACAATTTCTACTGACATTGTTTTACTTTCCATATTTCAAGGAAATTGAATCTAAGTAATTTGGCCAGGGTCATACACAGGACAGATGTGGACTACATACATTTCTTCAGTGCAGAGTTAAATTGGAAAAGCCATACAGGAAGTAGTCCATAATTAATTTTATGTGAATATTGTCTTCTTGAATGTGTGCAACTTTTTATTTGCAAAACATTAAACTGGAATAAAATGTTACAGCAATATTTTTATGGCCAAATTTTGCAATGAACTGCACTTCACTCAGTACTTTTTCAAATCTGATAGACATCTGTTTACAAATAAGGACATTATTCTAGTAATTATACTAGATATGGAATAAACATGCCAAATAAAGGAACAAAATACTGATGTTTTTATTTTCCTTACCATCTTTTGCTGAGGGTTAAGAAACCATATTAAAAAAAAAATTATAAGCATCCCCTCTCTTTGTCAGAAGAAAATAAAAATCCAGCAAACAATAAACTCATTCAAAAACAAAGTATGGTATCCAGTCTTTGTATACCAGAACAACAATGGGAGAAACAGAGCTACTAAGAGGGGAAATACTGTACATCAGTGGAACAAACTTCTGTAAATGTTGTCAAACAAAGAAGCACAAATGTCTTATGAAAAGCAACCTTCTACTAGTATTGTTCTACTAGTTTGCTATCCTTCTAGTTCTACTAGTGTGTTATCCTTCATGCCAGGTCCTCTTCCAGCAGAATAAAGGTGGACTTGTTTTTCTTTCCTCATATAGTCCACTGGCTACTTCATGCTGTTGGAAGAGTTCTAGTACACATTGGCAGTCAATTATTTCTGATATATATCAGCCTACACTATAAGCAGTATTTCCCTTGCAAGAATCACACTTGCTTTCAGCTATAATGAATGAAATAAAACAATTATATTTGGTTTTATACTCTTTCGGTGTGAGACTTAGGAAAGATAAACATACTAATTTACCCAGTGATTAAAACAAACTCAACTGAAACACAGGTGGTTTCCCTCTACCTCACTGTGAAAATTCACACAAGACTCAGAAAAATCAAAATTTCCAGTGCCTACACCTACAGAAATAAAATTCAGTAGAAATTCTTCTACTAAGCAACTGTGAAGTCCTCTACTTCCACTCCCCAAATCCTTTTTTAACAGCAATAATCACAAGCAATGAATTGATGTTAAACAATAAAAACAGTTTTTTAACCATTTTGAAGAAGCGTCATAATTTTGCTTGTACGCCAGTTTGATGAGCAGAAGTTGAAATTCTCACTATACTCAAAGCACCACCATTAACATAAAAACGTATGACATCTATAAAAGTTAATAGGCATAACGCTTAAAAGCCGCAAAGTATAAGAGCTGAATAAAAATGAAAGCTCTTGCCTTCAGAATCTTCGTAACTGTGAAATCCATACCCATCACAACACTGCACCCTAGGTTTTTCTACTCCAAAGATAATGCTGCCAGAACATTATTTAAGCAGTGCTGTGAGAACTCGTTACATTACAGAAACACAGTCCATCTTCAACAGACAAATTAACAATATATATATATACGCACACATATACACACACATATATCTATATACACACACACAGAATAGACATATTTCACAAAGGGATTTCAAGTCAAATACTAAACTGGGAGTGAATAAATCCTCCCACTCTACTCTAAGTGCTACTGGTTGCTTGATTAAATGACGTCTGGCATCATGTGTTATCTGTATTCATGCTTCCAGACTGATGGGAATAACCAATAAAGAACAACTATAGTAAGCTCATTAACAAACGTTTTCTTATTGCCTATCTAGAGGGTAGAATGGTTGATAGCTGCTGTCTGTCAGCTCTTCCAACAAGATCTGATGGCTTTGAAGAAGGTATAAATTGCTCTTCAATTGACCTACTCATCTGTATGCAGGCACAGATTAACTCACTGAAGTATATGGAAGATGAGTAACAATAGAAAATTAATTTTGTGTGTTTATCTCATTCCAGTACTAAGTTTCAGTAGTTCTACATGCTTATAATGGTGCTTGCTACTGTTTCTGACAGGAAATATATAACATAAGCTCAAGCCTAACTGTTTAATTAAGGAATCCCTACACTCCAAAAAGAGATGGTTGCTTAAATTAGACTTATAAAATATCCATGAAAACTTAACAGTTCAGATTCAAAGACTCATTGTTTCCACTTATAATGATTACAAGAAAATAAAGTGATCCTTTTAACAACAAACTAGACAGTGAGAATAAGCACTTGCACATTACTACGATAACACACAGGTTTGGTGTGGTGGGCAGGCTCTGTAGTATTTCATGATCCTGATAACAACATATCTGTTGAATTTCCCAATAGATAACAGTGGAAGAGACACACAAGCATGGAATTTGTGTATTTGGTCAGGCAAACATTGTTTTCTATTTCATCTTCCTGCTAATAATACTACAAATATCACTGTGATTGAACCATTAATAAATTTTCTATACTGAAAGCAGAAAAATAAGAAACCAGTTCTTACTCGTCAGTAAAGTCCACAGTAAAGTTTCTCTCCATAGCTTAGAATCATAGAATCACCAAGGTTGGAAGAGACCCACAGGATCACCCAGTCCAACCATCCACCTATCGCCAATAGTTCTTACTAAACCATGTCCCTCAGTTTGCTTTTCTCTACAAATAGGATCACATATACATCTGAACCCTCCTACGGTACAAAAAAATTACTATTCAAGGATCATTTTTTTCTAACACAATATCCATCTATCTGGAGGTGAAAACAAAGGCACCATTTGAAAATTCACAGTAATGCTACTCAGACCTTAAGTGGCATAATTCTTATGCTAGCTAATCACATATGGAAGAAGATATGATGTAAGTTTACTTCTTCAGGCATTTTGGGTTTTGCTTTTCAATGCAGCAGAGCTATAGGTAGACAGTAAAAGATGGAGAAACAGAGTTAACTGAGTCAGAAAACATGGGTCCAGAAAAAGCAGGAATAGTGCTATTGCTCTTCAGAGTTTGAAGGGGAAACAAATGGAGCAAGGTGGCAGCCCAAAGTGAATCTGCAGAGAAAAGCCTGTTTGGCAAACAGAAAGAGCTGGAGAAGAAAGCCAAGAAAGCCATGAACAGCAAATACAACTGTTGTTCAAGGCTTCACTTTTGTGTACATTTTCTACCAAGATGCCTGCAGAGCTGAGGCATCTCCACCACACCACTTTGGAAGGAGTTCTTGACTTAGAGCCATGCTAGTCCATTGACACAAAAAAAATTACCTAGTACCTAGCAATGCGAACCTTAGCAGCACAGCATGTACCTATGTCACAACAATGTCTCTGTAACTTCATGGAAGGAAAACAGATGTTTGTTGTAGATACAGAAAGAAGAAGAGAGTAAGTGTTCTTAAAAATTTCTCATCAGTAACCATTTTATATCTTCCTTTCATTGCTGGAATCGAGGTAGTTGATTGCCAGCACCTCCTCCCATATTCCTTCCACTTGTCTGCAAAAATGTGTGTGTCATAGCTCTTCTTGTCCCTCTACAGGAAGAATATTAAATACCTCGCCAGTATTCAGCGGCTCTTTGTATCCTCACAAGCTTATCCTTTGCTGCCAAGTATATGTGCACCAAGATGAATGTAAAGGTTTCCTTACAACCACAGAGAGCAACGAATGAAGAGATGAGATGAAAGGAAATAGCAGCGTTTTCTGTGTGGGAGTATCATGAGGCAGGAAGGAGTCATAAAACATGTTCCTCTAGTCTAAAACCATTCCATTAGGAGAGTGAGATAACAAAGGTGTCTGCAGTTACATTTAATGATATCCTGAGTGTCAGTAATCCAGAGAAAGTTGTTATACATCCCAAGCATCAGGTACAGTTCCTTCCCAGGGGCATGGGGCTCTTTTAGTGTGTGCATCTACAGTGAAAACACAGGCAGAACTATACATTGATTGAGAATTTCTCATCTCTCTCCTGTAATTCCTTGTGAAAATAATGAAATTCCTTTTATAGTAAGTTGAACTTGTACAGAATAGTTTCAAATTTACGCAGGTAGAGAACAGTGGTCAGCACTAATGCAGTGTCCACAGTCTGCTGCATCACACCAGGATCTGCTAATAGTAGTGCAGCAAAACTTATCGCCACAAGAATATCAGAGTTTGAAAAATGGTTTCTATCCTGGAACAAACATCATCATACACTCTGCATCAAAGCCAACAGTCATGTGCTAGTCTTCATTCTGCTTGCCGCCTCCTCCTCCACCCGTTACTCTGTCATGTTTGCTCATTTGGCAATTGAAGTAGTGAAAATAAAAATTTTAGTAGGAAAAGTGATTTAAAGCACTATTGACGCATGGCAAATAGAGAATTAAAGTCTTAATTTAAGTACAAAGCATTACAAAAAGTTGCTTAATCCCTCTGTTTGCTGCAATCTTACATTCTACATATATTCCTCATGATTTACAAATACACGCTCATATCTGAAATAAAAACAAAGTATGCATCAAAAACACAAGATATTAATATGCACCAAAATTATTTGAACAGCTTTAAGGACAGTTCTAAGTAACCACTCATAACATGTCTCTCTCTGCATGCTATAGTTATTTCATAATACATAGTGCTACAGCATCTTGCTTTAAGAGCTTTTGCTTAAGATTTTAACACATTTTCTGGTAATAATGTTTCTAAATTATAAAATCCCCAGTAAAACTGTATTTGCACCTACACAATTCATCAGAAAGCTCTTTGGTTATAGTGAGCAGAATCATCTCAGGGGAAAAACATTACATCTCACACTAAGGAAAGAGCCTGACTTTTCCCAAAATGGCTGACTTTCCCCAAAATACAATGAAAGACTCTATTGCTTTTTGTAAACATGAGTATGGCTTCTCCTAACGTCATTGTTTCAGATCTGGAATTATTCTTGTACAGAATGGCTACAGAAACCCCTTTGCACAAGTATCCATCCGTCTCTGCATAGTGCTCTATAGGCCTCTTGTTGGACAGTGAGATTANCTATTGCTTTTTGTAAACATGAGTATGGCTTCTCCTAACGTCATTGTTTCAGATCTGGAATTATTCTTGTACAGAATGGCTACAGAAACCCCTTTGCACAAGTATCCATCCGTCTCTGCATAGTGCTCTATAGGCCTCTTGTTGGACAGTGAGATTAAAAATAAAATAAAGTCACATTTGAAGCAGTGCTGTCTGTCAAGCCTGAAGTCAAATTCCCACAATTGC
>PPHD01012164.1:0-15447 GCA_002909625.1 Bambusicola thoracicus | reverse complement strand
CACCCCCCCCCCCCCCCCCCAACTCATATACTATAGCAGTAAACCTGTGACTGGGAAAATTTGCAACAGGGAAGTTAGTAGGACAAAGACAATAGTGATGGTCTTACTGATTTAAAATGACATTATTTTCAGATACTTTCTTGCAAATGAGGTTGTTAAATGAAAAAGAGGTTTCTTGCATATTCATTTCCATTCTGTGTGTATATATATAAATTTTCTCATAATCAATTCATCTGTTGAAAATAGTTTGCTGTATTAAAAACAGGAACTGTGGTGGATCAGTCCTCTTTGTGGTAAGCATTTGAAGGCTGAGAGTTCAATAGTAGAAAGTGGCAAGATTTACTTGTTTGCCCAAGTGGAGGGCCTTTTGCCTTGGCTGTTCTGTAAATATAAGGGACAATCAATCGTGACAGTGACTTTTTTTTTTACAGTGAAGTATACAATTTAAAAGGTATCTTCCCTCTCCTCCTTTGGCATCTGGCATAAACAGTCTTCAGGATTTTGAGTAATAGCCCATTTGAGAGTTTGGAACTGTCGTTCTCCTTATTAAGGTTTCTGTGGTTCATTAACTATTCTGAAAATGGATAATGATTCCCATCCTTTTTTTCAGTATGTCTCCAGAATGATGGGGGAGAAATACTAAATGACATTCTCATCTGCCTCTGCACTGAATAATTAAGCAAGGTGTGTCATGAAAAACAGAGTGATTTTATAAAATAGTTAAGGATGGTTTTAAATATGGTGTAAGATGGTTTGATAACTGAAACCCTCAAGTGTGAATCGGCCGGTCTGGTTTCTATGTCTACTTCCTTAATTGCCTACCTATCTGTCTTTGAGTCATTTGTCATATTTTAAAAATATCCACAGTTTTGTTTGTCATTTCTTAGGCATCTGGTCTAATATCTAAGTCAATAGCTTTTCAGATTTTTCCTCCGTGGTTGTAAGTGATCAAAAATCAGTAATTCAACAAGTTATCACAGGACAGCAAAACTTAGCTGATTACTCATGCCCATAGCCCATTGCAACTATACAGTAAAATGAACTTGTTTCAACAACCTTTACTCTAGCCAATGCGTTTTACTGTACTTCTGTGCTCTGTTGACAAACTAACTCATTTGTAAAGTAAAAATGTTGGTTGTTTGCCACCCATTCTATTTTTCATATAAAACTTTTAGGTAGGTTCTCTTTATATTTTAAAAATGTGATATATTTAGAACTGTTCGTATGAAATTCATCAAATAACATATGTTACATATATTCAAAGTCGTCTTCACTGACTTGCAAAGAATTTGAATTAAATAAGCTCTACTGGTTTTTGCCCAGCAATTTCTGGATTCAAATGCTAGGACACATACAGTATTTTGTAGACTCTGGATTAGAGGGTGTTTTTTTTTTTAATGTAACACGTTCGCAGATGGCCTGCTTGTTGGCATATCAGCTGTTGATTTGTTGGTAGATCTGGCCGTGTACTCAGTGTTGTGACAGAGTTTAACTTGTTAGATTAACATGTAGGTCATATAACATTTCATTTGGTTCAATGACAGGGTTTGATAATTTTTTCTCCATCAACAATAAGATGTTATCAATAGTTGTTTGCTGATAGATGATTAAAATATCATGGGCTCTAGAACTCTGAGTGAATGTGTGGAATTTACTGTTGCATAAAAAACATTTTGGAATACCTTTATGTTGTTTTTATCTGATGCCAGAATCAGCAAGGCATTGAGTTTTGCCACTGGAATTTCTACAATGAGAGATTCTGCAACAAAAGAAGTGTTGTTCATTAAACAAATCGATCTCTGAATAATCTTCTTTGTTTTGTTTAGAACTGTATATTACTGAATATTCAGGTGAATACTCTCAGCCAAGTCACAAGTTCTATAGGAATTGCTAACTCATGGCCTGAACCAATAATTGCGCACCTGCTGAATGGACATGGCCAGCCCTGGGAGCACAGGTGAAAGCAATCCACCTGGTTCCACCCCTCCCTAAGCCTCATTTTAAGGGCTGGCTGCCACAAGGGAAGGCTGCCTACCTGGAGATTCCTCCTTTTGGAGAATTTGGTGAGCCCTGATCCTGGTAAGAAAATAGTTCTTTTTTTTAACTGGATTATGACCATCCCCCTTTTTTTGAGTAATTTAGAACTGGTTGTCTGCTATTACATTTCCCTACCCAAGTATTCAGAGCAATAAGTTTTTCAGAAGTCTTCTAAGTTTGAAACAGACTAGAAGGCTTTTTCTGTGTGCTTGCTGTGTTTTTACTCTTTTCTGAGCAATCATTCAATAGATCATCATTGGAAATGGTATTGGCTTTCTTATCTTCTGAAGCATTCGATAGATTTGGATGGTGGCTACTTGTCAGCATAACTGACATCCACATCTCTTAGAAAGCTTTGGAAAAATCACCTGTGGCCAGTTTATGACTTTGCAATACATAGTGCACAGTAACAATGAATGTTTGTTTTCCAGTAAACTTTAGAAACGTGGAGTGAGAGAATCAGTCGTTTTTCAATGCCTTTCCCCATCTGTCTGGAACGCAGGTTTGGCTTGCGTCCTTATGTTGGCAAGTGAGATTTGAACTATCCTGGTTGCTTTTATTTAAGACATATAAAAGGGATTTGACTGTCTGCAGTGGGGAGTACCAATATGCTTAGTAGTCCTGCAGTGAACAAAACAACATACAAAATAGCCATGCTTGGAAGCCAGCATGGGCCGAGATCTGAATCTGTTCTTCAATTCTGTGACAAAGAATTCCACAGGAAAATGAGAGGTTTGGCCTACAGATGTTGTGCATGTAATTATAATGTGATAGGAGAGGGTGCATATCCTTGGGTTCCCCTGGGAAAGTCTAATAGCCAGGTGGACCTAGACACAGTACAAAAAAGTTTGTTGAAAAGTACTTTTGCACCTGCTGTTGTGCACTTCATTTGCTGAATAGAAGACTTAAGTCCTCCAAGGTGCGCAAGACTTCAAAATAATAAATCAAGGTCTTTTTTCTGCTCTGGAACTGCATAACCAAATCTAGAGATGGTGTTCAATCATCTGACATTATGTATTTATTTTTTTATGGTTTTATGCATTACATTTATTCAGTCTCTGCAGAAGGTGAAGACTGTTGTTAATCATACTGCTTTATGTTAATAGCTCGATGCCTTTATTGTAGGTGCTTTGTAGCGTTCATAGACATGTTGATGTAGATCTCTAAATGCATTGATAACAAAAGCAATGTATAGTTACCTGTGAATGAACATGATGTCAGATTTCCTCTGACTCAGAGCGAGCATCCATCACTGTATCCAGATGAGTTGCGCATAAATACCTGCCAGGCAGAACAGTGGCACAGGGTGGGACTGGCAGCAAGCCCTGCTCACCATGAGGACTCATTGCTGTCTTCCAGAGCAGTGCCTGCTGTGGGGCTCAGCCTGCCCGAGCCAGGAATGGGCGTGTGGAAGGAAGAGAATCTGGTCATGTCAAGGCTGACTTGTGCTTAACCACAGCTTTGCACTGTGTTTGTGCTGCAAACTTCCTTTGAGATGTTTTAACCTACTGATAAATACTTTGTGTACTTCTATTGTTTCTTCTGGAATCTGCAGATTTGGGGCAGTCAGTTCAGACCATAGGAAATCTGAGCAAGCAGGCAGGAGACCAGCCAATTGAGCACCCTAATTAACAGAAATGTGTAATTAAAATGCAGGCAGATGTGGCTTGGGCAGGTGGTATTTCCTGGAAGTATTTACAGTGCTCTGTGGAAGTCTAAATGTGATGGATACAAATAGATACTCTACCTGCTACTGTGAAAAAAGCTTGTGCATATGCTGAGCAGCTAGTGCGTGTGAGTGCTGAGCGCTCACTTGTCCAGCTCTTCCGAAGTAGCAATGTCTCAGCTCACTCTGGACTGAAATGAGTTCTGCAATCCTGAGCATGTGTAAACATCTTGAATTTTCTGCCTGGAACACATTTGTGGGTTGAAAAAAGATAGATGCATGGAAGTCTATGAATATAATAACCCCATATTGTGTTTCTTAAATTTGTTTTTAATCACCTGCCACCAACTACAGTTGTAAACAGTATATTGGCCAAGATAACACTTTAATGCAGTTAATACAAAATGCTGTCTGGCAAATCTGTTGTGACCTCCAAACTTTGGAAACAGCTACCCAGCTGAAAATTCCAAAATTCTATTTGTTCTCATTTGTTACTTAAACACCAATTTCAGTGAATGTGGAGACAAAAGTAGTAAAAATGAACCATTATAAGTTGAGAAAATAAAAATTAGCTGCATTTCTAACTGTGCAAAAGTGGAAGACACGTTATTATTTTTAATATGGCAGCAAACATTGGCCAGTTTCCACTCTCATTTCATTACAGACATTAAATCTTTAAAGACAATTAAGGAAAAACACAAAGCTGTTCACACTTAAGGAAAATTCTGTCCTTGGATTTTTAAAATTAAATCTATATATCTATTGCAGTTTCAGATTTGTTTTCGTGGATGTTTTGTTTGTTCGTAACAGTTCTATATCATTACCTGATAGGGAATTGTGATGCTGCTATGTTATTTCATCTTTTGATTCTTAGAGTGACTTTTGTAAGTTCTCAGTACCTTTTGAAGAGTGTTTTGCAGTGTCCCGCTATTAGCAGCAGGAGAAAGCAGCTGGCCTTTCTGCATTACTTTCTTTCCTTTAGGAAGCTGTGTCCAGAGAAATTATGTTGTAGATAACAAATGACTTTCCACTAAGCTGCTTCAACTCCATGTTTCCTGTAGTTACCAATTTTAAAATGAAATTTCTTTATTTTGTGTGCATGCACGTGTGTTCCTTTATCTCTTATAGTCATCTCTTAAATACTGATCTTACAAAGGAAGTCTGAGTGTGTCTTCAGAAACATTACCTTGGTCTTTTCACCATACCCAAGGGGGAGAACTTCGTTGTAGGTAAAATGGTGTATGTTTTCAGAGTTTTAAGTACGGTTATTTTCATTTTTTTCAGTTCAGAAATGGAAAGTATTTGAGATGGAGCAGAGTATGCAAGAAAACAAGTGTATGGCCTGTTTTAATCTGTGTTAGTTCAGTATCTGATCCATATCTGATCTATATTAGAAAGCAAACAAAATTAACCTGTGTAAATCCCTTTGAGAGCATCAGATTAAGGTTCAGTAATATTTTGACTGTTATGGTTATACTTCTTAATATTGATTCTAACTTGAGACCAAATCCTACATTGTTGGTGGCTCCACTCCAATAAATTATGCAGATTTACAGCAACTCAAGATATGACCATTATGTTTGTGATTATTTGCATTGACTGAAGCTGGACAAGTAGCTGAATAGTGTTGTTTTAATGTAAGGGAATACAAAAATTTGGCTGAGGTTATTAGAGGTCATAATGTAAATGGAAATTGGCAATCGCATTGCTATTGATTCCTATTGAGTATTATGCTGTGTGCAGAAGGGAGAAGCACGATCAGCCACGGTTTATTTCCACAGTTTAAGTCTTAATGCTATGAATCTTAATACTCTGGCAGTTTTAAGAAGTACAATATGGGACATGTTGTAGAGTGTCTGTCGTAGTACATGTGAAGCAATGCAATTTTTCTTTTAACAGCTGGGATGGGGCCGTCAGACAAATGTGACACTTCTAAATTTGATTTGTCTTAGGAAATACTATTTTTGTATGTTACACTTGTTAGCCAAGTAGTGTGTGATAAAAATAATTGCTTAAAATACCTCTCAGTTTAAGTCCGTGCAGTCAAAAAATTGTATCAAGGATAAGTGCGGGTCGGTCATTGTAGGAAATCTAAAAAACGAAAACCCTTGGCATTGTGTTTCTAGTTATGAAAGCAGCCTAATATGTGCTGATTTATTTCAATGTAAGGTTTGCTCATAATTTGCAATTTGATTTTAACATGCTATAAAGAAATTATGGAGTAAATAGTCAGTACGCTCATTTCTTTAACCTAATCAGACGTGTTGTCACAAAAGTTTGAAAGACATGCTTATTCAGTTATGAAGTTGAAAGTAACTTCTATTATTAAAGGAGCAATTTGATTACTGTATCTTTGTCTTTTTTTAATGTTTAATTACTTTTATTGAAACTGAATCCTTCTTCTTGCACTGCGTCCTAACCTTATTGGCCTGGGATAAGTTTCATGCAGGCATTTATTCTATTAATTTTTCTATTTCCCACATCATGGGAAATGTGGATGTTCTGTTAATGGCTGTGTTAATCAAACAACTTTCTGTATCACTGCAGTGCCCAAGTTTATGACATTACAATAGCAGGCACAGGAGATGAAATTGGAATCTTACAATATATACTACAAATTGAATTACCTTGTCCATTTTGTGTAGGTTGCTTGAAGACTTATTTTAGATAATTGAAAAAGATTAACGCTGCAAGAATAACCTTTGACAGTTATTCCTGCTGACAGGGTCTCTGAAGTTTTAACATAAGCCTGGCATTCTTGTAAAGATTTTGAACTTTGGACGCTGCTAACCTTGTTACTGTGATGCAGGCTGTGTTGCAATATAGATCTTTCAATAGAGCCTTTAAAAAAAAAAATCAAAATCAATTTTATATTGGCATGCTTATTCAACTTCAATTTTTACTCTAATGTTCTTTTGTAAAGGCCTGTTGAGCTATGAGTTTTGTTGGATAGGAGAGGAAGTCTCTGGAAAGGCAGTAAATCCTACACATTTCATGGCTGTATTCTCTGGGCATTTGATGCCTTGCCTGCCTGCAGCTCCTGTCTTGCCCAGAGGTGCCCAAAAATGCAGATGTGTAATTGGTCAAATTCTCAAGTATCTATTGCCTGCAAGAATGGATTTAAGGTTGCTACATGTTATTTAGCCTTTGCTTTTGATGTGTGCAAGATCGCTGTGTTATTTTCAAGGATCTACTAAAGACCACGAAGCATCTAACTATCCTGAAAACTGTCCTTTTTGTGAAATTTGTGGGAAAGAGTTTCAGGCAATGTTGGTATTTCTGTGCTTGAAAGTTAATACCTCTGTTATCCCTAGTCTTGTGTCTCAGTCTTGACATCTTCAGACCTACTGCATAAATGAGAAAATCCTGAAACTCAAAAAATATTCCCTGCATTTCTTTGTACTGCATTTAGAGAGTGCTTTATTATTTGAATGATGCTGCTTTTTACTTGTGGCCTACTTTTATTACATAACTATGTATCTACGAAACAGTATCCTGTAAAGTTATCCTTAAAATGTGTTCTCTACACCTGTGATCTGGCATTTGCTGGGAGGAAGGTGGCCCTTCTGTGCTGTCACCACTTTTATTCTATGGCCTGCCTGATGGCAGGTGTCAAACAGTAATACAAACCCAGTGATATAAGCCCAAACAAACTCACCTGAAGTCCCTGTTGGTCCATCTGGCCAATACTGCTAAAATGATTTCCAAGCTTGAGTCGCATGCTTGCCAAGCTGTTGGCTGAAGCAATCTTTCAGTGTAGGTAGGAAGGATGAGGAACACCTTCCTACAACTAAAACAGTATTTGGGGAAACAATTCTGTTCTGCTTAGCACATTTGCTTTACTTGATGAATTTAAGCCAAACATATAACTAATTTTCAGCACCACTCCTTCCCTAAAGTCCCTGAAATATTTCTTCAGATTGTGTTCATTTCTATAAAGTGTTTGGTTAAATTGATTGTTTTTCAGGAACTTGATCAGCTCTACAGAAATGAACTTTGAAACAATTGCTCTCATAATTTCTACTGATTCTTTACATTTCAAGTTTTTTTTTTTTGCAGTGTTTTTTATATAGCTTTTCTACATTTTTTCTTCTCAAAAAAGTGTTTGCTCTTGCCTTGTAACTAGTAAAAATTATTTGCAAAGACAGTGGATTATGACTTCATTTTTTAAATGCATGTTTAATGATCTTTCATGAATCCCATGTTTCATTCAGATAAGACCGTAGATGGTTGTGTATTAAGGTGCAGGTCTTGGTGGGAAGGGATCTTAAATTTCCTGTTTGTTTTTCTCCAGAGATTTGTTACAATCCCCTGGAGAAGATGATGTGGATGCTGCAATGAGAATTCTGCTTCAATGGACTTCTCATGGCCTTGAAGATGTTCGGCTGGTAAATTACTCTGTTTTGCTCGACCTACCAGGCTCTTCTTCAAATACAATAACTCTGAAAAACAGTGGTGAATGTTTTTATCCTGATGGACAGCAGTGCAGCAAAGTGACCAGAACACTTCATAGGCAAGACCTCCTGTACTCGTATGCAGCTTACTCTGCCAAAGGAACTCTTGAGGTAATGTGTCTATTTTTTTCTGTCATTCATGTTGGAATAGTTACAAAACACCGGTTTCCATTGAACTTGGCTGGAAAAACTAAATGTAGTGAATTGCCCAGACTTAAGATGATCCAAAATATGCTGTTGAAATATATTGTGGCCCAAATCTGAAGTCAAACGTTAAAAATTAGTCAGACCTGAAGACTTCATGTGATTTTTATTTTTTTAATTATTACTTATTTTTTAAATAAGTATCTGAGTTAATGTATTGTCATCTGTTGCTTAGGTGTAAAAAGCCTGAAGACTATATCTAGAGTTACATTTGTTCTTTGTTGATCACAGAATCACAGAATTGTAGGGGCTGGAAGGGACCTCTAGAGATCACTGAGTCCAGCCCCCTACAGCAGTCTGATATGTAAGTGCTATTGGTTTGAGGCATGTCAGTAGGAAGGTTAAGATGAGTTTCTCTGCAGTGAGATCTGCTGGAGCACTAGTTTAATTCTTGGAGTTTCTGACTTATAGTCATGGGTCTTGCATAGTTTCTTCTGTGTAAGTTCCATTGATGCATCTTCTATGTTTTGTCTTGAAGATCAGTCACAGTTCATATTTTTATCTTACTGTAACTTTTGTTTGGAAGTTTTGTCAGCCAAAAAAATCTTTCCAGTTGGGATTCGCTACTTGCTGAGTGAAATAAGATCTTGGAGTACCTTGTTCTATCCTCTTCACTGGCTGCCTTCATGTATTTGCGTTACATATCTATTTGGGATATATATGGAGTGGTCATCATTTACTTACTTTCCTCTTACTTAGTATAAATCTCAACATATATTTCTGAAACATAAAAATTTCAATGTAAATTTCACTGCTAACTGCATAGCTATTGTACTGTTGTCTTTCTCCTTTTTAAAACATCATACATTTACCTCCAGTGATGCAGGGAACTTTGTTTTTGTTTCTTTTATTGTTTATAAGTTCATTCTCATGACAGAAGGGTGTTAATAGTGCATGTGTAAGAACAGACAGTGTTGAGTTTGGAAGATACCTCTTCCGAAATATCTTTGTTTTGTAAAATAATTATAGCATACCAGTTACTGAATTTTGTGTAGTAAAATGCACTTATTGAGTGTTTTGTTTTTGACACTGTGCATCATGTTTATTCATTATATGTAATGTATTGTGGAAGTCTTGTGAGCCAAAGTGATGACAGTTGCATCACACCAAGTAGCCCATCTTACTATTAATATCACCTTAAAATTTGGACATTGAGAAATCTGAGGGCTGGTAGAAATTCAGATCCTTCAGTTTCTTATCCTGCTTGAAATTCTCTTTCTGGAAAACATCAATGCCTTTAAGTCCAAAGGATTTAGTCTCCTTCGGGAAAAGACTTCTGTCCATCTATCAATTGATTTATTTATTTTAATGTACCTTATATGCCTATTTTCCAGGTTTAATTTCACACTTATTATGTCCTAGGGTTGTATCAGTAAAACTCCTCAAGAACTGTAACTTCATATTGAAGTTTTTGATGTTACAAAGTGATATGAAGTAAGCCAAGATAAGTCTTGCATCATATACACTTCACCTTTTTTTATAGACGAGTAAAAAATACCAATGAACGCGCTTGGCTTATCACATTTATCACTTAGAAACTCAGTGCATAGTATATTTTCTCATAACCTAATAAGAGTAACTGTAATGAGGTAGAAGTACAGTTGTGGCCTTTGAGATTTCTTTCATGAAAATGAATGTGTTGCTAACAAATTCATCAGATTAAAGGAAATCGAATGTACCAGGGAAAATCTTTGATGTTATTACCAGAAACACATGTACCATTTTTAGTCATATTTCAGGACACTTTTCTCCATAATTGAATTCTGAAGAAATGAAGACCACATATACTGCCTATTTACTCATCAGTAAGGGTGTGCCTTGGCTTTGGCAAAACCTTTCGGAGCTTGTGTTTGAGCCAAAGGATGGCTCACTGTGTGTAATTCCACAGGCAGTGCTTTGAGATACTTGACACCCTCACAGAACTTCAGATGTTTTCTTATAAAAGTCTATCCTGAATGCTTTTAAATCAAATTTTGTCTAAAAGGGAAATTTCCCTATTTGTTTAGGCTATGCAGAAGTTGGTAGCAATCTAACCTGTCTAACTTTCAATCCTATGGAATGATAAATGCTATTTAAGGTAATGAGGGTAGAAAGCCTTAGAGAAATATAAAGTGGTGGCTGTTGCTGGGTTCAGCAATCAGAGAGTGAGTTGATTGCTTGCAGTGGAACTACAAATTGTGTATTTTGAATACGTTGTAGTTGGTTGTGACTGCTAAATCATGAGGGTTTTCCTGTGAAAAGATATTCTAGTTACAGATACTCATATTCTGAATAATTTTCTTTCAAATGTGACACATCTTTAGCAGAGAGTTTCTATTACATGTCACATAATCAGGTTGAATTGCTAACATTGCTTGAATGCTGCTGCTCCATTGTATCTCATTTGTGTATTTGGTGTGCTCGAAGTTCAAACAAATAAAACCATTAGTTTATTGCAGTCTGTCTAGAAGCAGAGCTATAGTTCTACCTGCATGTTGACAAGGTTATTTGTAGAATAGCAGGACTCATTTTCTTTGACGACCTGTCATATCCATTCATTATCTGGCCATTGTATATGAGCTGTCCAATTTGTGCTTTCTGGTAACAGTCTAAACAGCATTTGTGATATCTGAAATCTACTTCAAAAACCTACTCAGTGCCATTGTGATGGATGGTGCACTTTACTGCTTCTCTATAATTCATTGGGCCCTGAAAAGGTGACACTGTTTACCCATCATGGTGACAGCCAGGACAGCCTGCAGTTCTGGAGAGAACTGTCTTGTCAGCTCTGAAATAGATATAGCGGAGGTTATGTAAATAATATACCACAGACCAGGTCAGTCTAAGATAAAAAATGTGAAATATATTTTTATTAAAACTTTAATATCATCTGCATTTATAGAGTTTAAACCTTTTATCTGCATAATGAAAATGGAAAAGCCTCTTTGGCCAACACTCTGTATAAAAGGGAAATCGCATCACATTGAATTTATGCACTGAAGCAAAATGTGTTGTCAGACAGTATCTAGCCAGCCTCTGAGTGAGTGTGTTGCAGTGAATCACAGCGTGCCATTCCATGCTCTCACGTCATAGGATTGCCTGAGAGCTGTGGCTGCAGGCTGTCCCTGGGGAGCGAGGATGAGCAGGGAACTGCCACTGAGCTCTGAGGAGAGGTGCCTGGGGAGTTGCCAAGACACGTGCTCCTTTTGGTGCTAAATATGTAAAATGTGTTAGGGTGGGTGCATCTCCACAACCAACCTGCAGCAGTGATCTCCAGAGGGTGGTGTGAGTGCACAGTGAGCCTCAGGTGGAATGTGATATTCATCTGCTCTATTCCCTGTTGAACTGCATCAATTCCCTGTTAGGTCCTTTGCTGTTCTGTGTGGAGAGTCCTTAAAATGGGCATTGCGCGTGGGCAGGGTTCTGAGAGGTCTGTGGATAGAAGCAAAGTCATTTTTGTCTCCAAGGCAGTTCTGCCTGTGCTCATCCATATCCCATTTGCAAGTCAGCCTTGCTCCCATCCACATTCCCTGGCTGCTTGCACTTCTCTGCCTCTTTTCCCTTCCAAATTCTCTGACTGATGACCCAATTCTCTCTTTCAAGTGTCTGCTGATGTTAGGCAATTGTATTCCCAACTCAACCAGCAGTATCTTTGATTAGTTTTGAAGGGGCTGCAAGGAGCAGAGAAGTGAGAATACCGACTGTTTGCCTCTGCAACTGCAATATGCAGAAGATATTCTCTACATCTGTTGATAGTATTTTAGCCTGCTCCGGTTCATTTGTTTCAGTGACATTTTCTCAGCTAAATGAGAACCCACCATGAGATTAATGCATCCTGAAACAATGAGAGATGTTCAGACCCATCTGTTAAGCTCAGTTAGTAGTAATCTTGCCATTCTTCAATCCTTGCAAGGCAGGAATGGAGGAAGCAATGTGCACATCCCCGACAGGTATTGCATGAGGAAGAGGGTTTGCTCAGACACCCCATTCTCCTGTGCTCGGCCTGAGATGCCTTCTCTGCCCGTCCATCCCTTTTCTCCATCTAGAAAGGTGGCAGCTTTTCTCTCCTTGACTGCTGATTTCCCTACTCTTAGCCACTTATTGCTGTGTCCTCACTGTGCACCCTACAGTCTCCTTCTCTAAGTCATTAGTAGCACTTTGCAAGCACTTCTGTTTCCTTGCAGAAATTAAGTTTCTCTATATTTCTAGATCTGTACCAAAAAAATATATATATATTTTGAGTTCCTTGGGGAGGGATAGTGCATCAGGAATTCCTTGACCCAAAAGTTTGCTTTCATTTGATTTGACTACTTTCTGTGCTGAAAATATTATCTTTTGTCTTCCCTCTAGCTAATCAGTGGTAATTTCCTTAACAGTATTTCTGAATTAACAATTGTGTTTAGAATATCTTTTAAATATTCCCAGGATATTTTTATCCCCAGGCAAAATTTCCAAATGAGCCTTCAGCAACATGCTCACTTACTCATCTTGAATTCCAAAGGCAGAGAGTGCATGTAATTCAGATTAAATAATCACAGCATCTCACCCTAAGTCTTTCAGTCATTTTTGATGGTACATTGGTGCAAAATATCAAGCTGGGGAAATCTTCATACATCTGTACATCTAATTCCTTTAGGCATGCCAATTTAGTTCGTTATTATCTTTATTAACATTTTCTAAATTTTTTTTCTCTGAAGAGACGTGTACGAGCTACAGTGAATCCCTAGCAACTGCAATCAGTTTGCAGATGGCAAGGACTGTAGGTTGAGTAACACATACACAAATGAGAAAAATCATGCAATTTTGTTAACATTTAGATATTTTGGAGGAACTTTATTTATCCTTTATTTATAGAAGTGTTTTTCACGGGCCTCTTCCACAAATAATCGTAATTTAGACCACTGTTCTGCATGCTAATAGGCACAGCAAATTTTCAAGACAATCTCACTAAAATATGGATTTTAGAATAACTTGACCTTTAAATGGAAAACAACAGTTAGCGTTAGCTATACAGCATAGCTTCCATTCCATTATAATTACATATAGAAAACTGTGAAATGTAATGTGAAGGTTGTATAATTCAAAATTCCAGTTGAGAACTACAAAAATGATCATTGAAAAGATTTCCTGCAGAGCATCCTGTCAGTTTTCTGGCATATATCATATAACCATTTGTAAATAAAGTTGTACAGTTCCCTAAAATAATAGTGGTTCATCATGCACAAGAGCCCAGTTAACACTGCTGCATGATTTTTGTGTCGTCAAGGGTCAAGATATCAAAGATGTACATGGCTACTGCCACCTTTTACTGTTTTAGTCGTTAGTGAATATCACAATCGTGTTTTAGTAATAAAATATTAGTCATGGCATTTTAATAATAGTGTCAATAATAAGTAGAGGGTTTTTTTCAGTTCAAAATAGAAAAAGTAACGCATCTTGGTATCTGTAGCCATAACAGATCACTGAGTACTTCCAAGCCATTGCGCATAATCAGCCAAAGGCATTTTTCAATAAGACCTCTGTAAAAACTGGAGCAACACTGAACCATAAACATTACATATATTCCCTTTGCATGGTTAAAAACTGAAGGGTGAAAACAGTGAGGATGTTGGAAATAGATTTGGGGCTTTATTCAGTTATTTATTTGAGTGTAAATATAATTACTGTTGAAATTAATGAGAATTGTGATATTTTTATCCGGAGTTTACTACTTTTTCCTGTTGATAGTCACTGTGAGAGAATATATATGGACATATTTCTATAAATGCATACCTCAGATAAACATTTTTCACTTCAATTACTTTATTGTATGGTTTAGACCAGGCAGGTTACAATTTCCTGTCCAGATCAATTGATGTCTGGGTTGATATCTGCCCAGTGTCTTGTCTTTTGCGCTCACTTCTTGTTAACCGTACTTGGTGCAAACCCAAATGCAAAGGTAGTCCAAATCAAATGAGAATATTTCTGCGGGATCACAAGATGCATTAAGCTCCAGGGAGTGCTAAGTTATCAGATCTCTTTACTTTCTTTTGCATCTTCTTAGCAAATACAAAGTATGAGCAGTATACCTGGATTTCAATGTTCTTACATCAGATAATGATTTTTTTTTTCTGTTCAAGTTTGCGAAGGAGGAGGAATTCCAAGCAAAACTGCTTCTTAAGAGTTATCTGTATCTACCAGCATAACTTCTATGGTTGAAATTGGGCATTTTTGCCAGAGTCTTACAAACGGATTTCCTTTAATGTAGTTAAATTAACTTGTTCAATGCTTCTCTACAGGACTTCTTTATTTCACTTTGCCAAGATCTTTTTGAAATGTTTCCAAATGCAATAGCATTGAGAATCCAAAACAAGTCTCCAGATTTCGTTTTTCTGTCTTAGGATAAGTCCAAATACAATTTTCTAAGAAAAAAGAGTGGTATATGAAAAAGAAGCATAAATTTTAAATGCAATCTAAGCTAGCTGAAGATAAAACTAGCATGAGACGAGTTATTTGGTGAGGACAGATTTTAGATAATATTGTGAGAAATCTTTATTTGAAGAATTTTGGTATACAAGAGTAAAGAATGAGCTACCTTAGAGAGTGCTTTCAGGAATGATACAAGCCTGGACATAGAACCTTAATAGTAAGGAAGGCCAAAAAAGCTAAGGTCTCTCTTAAAGAAAGCCCTTCAAAGGAAATAGGTTTTGAAAACCTTTCAGAGCAGGATGAAAAAAATCTGCAGAATATGGTCACTGCTCTGATACAGCTGGTTCAAAAGAAACGTAAGAAGTGAACGATGACCTGGTTTCTAACTATAGACAAGTCTAAGTTTGGTATCCAGATGCACATGTAGGAGTATATTGGGTGCGTATGTGTGCTGTGGACTAAGATGTCTTGAGAAAAATCCTTCACTCAAAATTTTACTTTTGATCTGGTTGAAAATACAGCACTTATAACTGCAACCAGCAGTTCAAGTCTCAATCACAGGAGAGAAGTATCCCTCATTTAAAAAGAAAAAAAAAAAAAAAAGGAATTGTGAACAAAGATGAAAATACATTGAGTTTTCCTTTTTCTAGAATTGGGGATTCTTAGGGGTTTTTTTTTTGGTTTTTTTTTTTTTTTTTT
>PPHD01012163.1:0-18233 GCA_002909625.1 Bambusicola thoracicus | reverse complement strand
AATCAGAAGTCATTACTAAAATAAACAAAACGGGCTGCTTGTTATTTTTCTGTCCATTTATTTACTGAAGAGGCTTTTTTTAAGAATTTATTGAAAATTGTGTTGTTTTATCCATGAAAAGCAGAGTACATGAAAGCATTTTCTGAGTTTTGATTACAATTTTCGGTCTCTTTCTGTCTTTCATTAAAAGCCTGAAAAAAAAAATTCATTCCTTGGGAAATTTTTCATAGAAACAAAAATCCTTCAGTATGTGTTTGGTTTGAAAACGAGGTGGAAGGATGGGACAGTGTGTGTTGTCTTTGTTTTTTCTGATGTTGTTTTTAAGAGTGTTTGAATCATATATCATCTCAAAGGATGATAATATATAGCATTTAATTTTTCCTGTTTTTATCTAACTGGGTTATAGTGCATTGTATTTATGTATTTCTAAGTGTGTATATATATATGTGCTTAAAACTCTGCTCACAGCAATCTGTTACAAACATATATAACACAGGTCAATATGCTGTCTCTGTATTATACCAAAAATTTCAATGCCATGCAGATCAATATTCTATTATAGCATCAGCCTGAGAAATGAGAAACAACAAAAGTCCTAATAAAAATCCTACAGTCATTTCAGCTATTGAAGCAATTCTCAGAGGCTGGGTATGAGGTGAAGGCATATTTTCAAATTATCTTCAAAGCTGGAGGTTTGGAATGCTGAAAAGCCACTAATTGCCATGTGTAGTTCAGGGATTTGAGGAGGGTTGAAAACTGCTTAATTGTGTAGGCAAGCAGAAAATAGGAAAGGCAGATGCCATGCTGACCTCTTCTTGTGTGAGTCTGATTATCTGTTGTTTGACCTCATCCATCTATTTGATGAAGTCTGTCAAAATGGTGTATTTTACTGACATACATGCACACAAGTACCACTCTGGAAAAAAGATTATATGTCAGTGTTAAATCATACCAGGTGTGAAGTGCTGGGAGAGCACCAAGTGCTGTTAGAGAATGGCATTAAAGTAAGAACATCTCAGAGAGAGGTGGTTGCTGGTGGAGCAATGTGGTGTAGATGCTTTAAGTGATAGAGACTATGAAATCAGACAACTCTGTAAAAAAAAAAAAAAATACTAACAAAAACCTCCAGCAATCCTTTGCAGTATGACATTTCCAAAACAAAACCTAAAGACATTTAATGAGACCCGTCACCAATTTGGGAAATGCCATGTTAATTCATTTTCATTTCTTTTATAATTCTTTCAATGCATACTTGTTGTGGAGGTTGTCAAATGGAGAGCTGTAAAACATGGCTGCTATGGAATTTCTATCCTTTTTCCATTACTTTGGCTGCATTCTTGAATATCAGTCAAGAAGAGGTAGCGTAATTAAGAGCAATGGTACAGGTTTAGGCTTTACTCTTAAAACATTGTATCTTGGCCAATTAATATTGTGATCTAGGAAGAGCTTGCCGAAAATTGTATGTGAAAATAGTTAATAACTGCTTTTGTCTGGCATCAGAAAACTAGATGTGCATTTCTTATTCAGACCTTGAATAGACAACTTTTAAAAATACTTAAATGAGCCAATAGAAAGGTAGCCATACGAGTTCTAGTAACTTCTATCTTAAAAAGCATGTAGTGCTAAGAGACTTCTCTTGTAGCACTTCATTTCTGCCTACTCACAAATATTGGACCTAAAAAGATCAGTGTTCCCTTAGATCAGCTGTGTTGTGTTGATAACTGTGGTTTAAAATTCACTAGTCGGAAAGTCAGGATGTAACTTTGGATAACTAAGCTGAATATTAGGCTTGAAAATTATTACTGGAGCAATTCTGCTATTGAAACTGTACTAAAAAGAGGGGGTGGGAAAGTGATTTAAATGGTAGGAATTACTGAATTTCTGGATTAAAAAAGAAAAGGTGGTGTTTTTTTTCTTCTTTTCCCATTCTGTAAACATGAAAAATTCTGTCAATAATTCTTCTGAATCCAGAATTGGATCTTTATGACTTCTGACAGAACCTGTAAATAAAGCATATCTAAAAACTAATTGGATAAAACCATTTCCCTAAGAAGTGATAGTTTAAAGTGATAAATCTGTTAGGAAAGTAGTGGGTTTTGTTTTGTTTTTATTTCTTTTTAATGAATCATTTTTAACGGGACATAGAAATGCAGCAAACCTTGAATCCAGAGCAGCTACTTCTGATTTTACCAGAAGCAGCAACGTTTCTGCAGTGATGGCAGCCTGGTGACAATCGTTTGCCAGATGGGTGGATGGGAGCTGTAAGATCTGACAGTAATTTTTGCTCAGTGTTTGGCTAATGATCAATAGAGTGTATAACTAAAGAACAGCACAGCCTCATTTGCTAACCTGAGGATAGTGGCTGTTTGTTACCAAAGCCAACTGTTAAATTGTCATCTACAGAATTGTTTGCTAGATTACTTTTGTGGTCTCTGTTTGCTCATCTTTCAGCTTCTTTGGGTTTGATTATCGATCCAATTTCATGCTGTTTTTTCATTCTCTTGTTGCTGTATGCATAGAGCATGCTACAGAGCTCATCTCACCCAGCTGAATCGTAAATGCTCACGTGGCTGACTCTCATATAGGGGCTGTAAAGTGATTGATTTGCAATTTTATGGAGAGAGGGGAAGAAAGAAAAATTGCTTATTTTCCATTAACAGTCTATGAAATTGCCATAGCATTGAGATATATTATTTCTATTACATTCTTGTTTGCAGCATTTGCCTACTGCAGCAGGAGCATGGTTAGGATTTTTCTGCATGGAAATCAGTGATCGGGGGGGACATGCTGTTGTGTTTCCCTCTTAACATGGGAACAGGGGTTGTTCTCTGCTGGGTGCTGGAGTACAGAGTGAGTGTGCTGTACAGATGCACTCCACACAGAATCTCCTCCTTTCTGATGAAGAGCACCCGGTGTTTACACATCAGTGTGAAGATGCTTTGGTTGGAGGAACGCCAGTGACATCCACGTATTTTTAGTTCACGTATGTTCAGAGACAGCATTCTGCACCCTAAATTGTCTTCTCAAATTATGCCAGTAGCGCATAGGTTATTAAACAGACTATAAAGCGTTCTGGGCATTCTTGCAGAAAAGAATCAATCAGAGGACACAAAGAGCCAGTGAGAAACCACGCCGTGTTAGTCACAGAAGTCTGTTTTTTGAATTAAGATTTCATTTGGAGTACCCATTGACTACTTCTATTAATTTGAGATGCAGGTTTATTTATAGCTCTGTATTTGTGCAAGTCATCTACGTGTACATTTTTTTTTCCCCCAATCTCCATATCTAATACTAGACCAGACTGCCCAGGGCCCTATCCAACCTGGCCTTGAACGCCTCCAGGCATGGGGTACCCACAACCTCTTTGGGCAAGATCCTAACAACACTGGTTTTTAATGTTGTTATTTTAGATTTTCTTTATTTTTAAGAAATACTGTTGAAATATTCTGTCACGGTATGTAGCTTGTTTGTGTTTCCAGTGAAGCCAATAGCAAAATTGCCGGTGATGGATGGAAAAAAAGCAAGTGAAAAATGCCTCAAAAACATTGGTTTCCTTTTGGTAAATTGAATTGGTTCACAAAAAATTAGATTTATAATTGCTTGCTTCAATCTTATTTACAGAGAGACAAGCATGTCTTTGAATCAGTTTCACTGCATCTCTTCCTTCTACCATGCTCTGAAAAAGATGTATTACCCAAATTTTAAGCCAAAATTGGAAGATAAGCTCTTAGCAGTGGAGAGAAGCAGAATCCAAACTCAGTGTGCAAGAACAATAGCAAAAACCTTGGTGCTAGATCTTGTCAATTCGCATAAATACTTTTGTTGTGCTTACAGTGCTCGTTCTCTCAAATATCCTACTTCTGTTGTTTAACTTTGGACCCTAAACTGCTCCTCCATCAGAAATTTCCACGTGTAAGTAATAGCAATTTTTTTTGGAGTTATTGCTGCTGTTAAATAGGGCAAGAAGCAGTGTTTGCTGCTTCAAGTGTGAAGGGGATGTTTTAGTACTATGCAGCTCTGTGAGGGACAGCAATTGATAAATCAGTGTGGTTTGAGAGAGCTGCTGGTTAGCTTCAGGCTCCAAGTGCTTGGGGAACACCACAGAACCACTGAGAAGTTTGGCTCAGATGTACACCGCTGTTTTGTTTGGCTTTAATACCTTAAAAAAAAAAAAAAAAAAAAAGACTTTAAAGCATTTTAATCCTAATGAGTACAGAACTGTTTGTGCTGAGTACCACTTGCTAGCTTTGCATTTGCTTCTTACAACAGCACCTACACTTCCCAGAAGCCTTAAAAACACACTTAAAGTGCCAGATCGCCGTCTTCCTGTGCCAAAGCTAAATATAAATGTTTCCACGCGTCAAATGAGTGAAGATCAGATGTTTTAAAAAGCATTTGATTTTCATTTGCCCAAAGGCTTTTCTGCTAAAAATTTTTTGCAGTGACCTCGTGGCTGAAAGTGAATGAAAATTTGTCCTTTTAGCTGTTTCATAACTTGACTGTTCTGCACAGCTTTGCGAACAGGGATTATTATTTCTTTGTTCTGCTATTTCTAACTTTTATCATTTGAGGTTTGATTTGTAGGAAAATTGCGTAGGTCTTTGAGGTATCATTGTCAGTGCACATCATTGGCTGAAGTTTGCCCAATGCGTTTGTAGGATATGGAGATGCTGTTCAGCTAGATCAGTGGTTCCTGGCATGCTAGACTGATAGGTAAGGCCTCTTTGAGAGCAACTTCATTATGCTTTCACTTTGATGTTCTGAAACAAATGTGTTGTGCAGCTTTTTTTCTTTCAAAAACTGTACTGCTGGTTAATGCCCTCCCAAATGCTGTTCTTTGATTCCTTAGAGCCAAATGTTGGCTTTCCCTGCTTATTTCTGTGCATCTTTCATCTATGAAAGATGATGTTCAGTGCTTTTTAGTGAGTTGTACGTTGTCAAGAAAAGACATTTGACCTGATACTGAATGTTTAAAAATGTTTAGTATTTGTCTTGCTGCATACAAATGATATAAAAATGCTAGATTCACAGTAGTGCCATTGTATGTGAACCTTAATTTTAACCAAATGCAAATGAAAGTCTGCAAACAGGAGTGGCAAAATGCGAAGGACTGCAGCAGCTCTGGAAGACGCTTTTGTTGTGTTCTATTTTCTTTTTGCATTTGAGGCTGCAGGGTAGCTGAGCAGGGTGCAGGAGATGACTCGGAGTGGGAGCAGGGCAGAAGAGAGTGGAGCCCAGTTCTGCCGTGCCTGGGGACTTGGCTGCAGAGTCAGCCAACTTCAGTGAAACAACTGGCGGCTGGGTCTGTGCCCGCAGCCCCAGGTGGAGTTCTGCTGCCTGATTAACCAGCAAGCCTCTGCTGGACCAGGGGGAAGCTTGCTTGGACAGTAGGGAGGTCCTGCGGTCAGCTACACAAGCTTTTCTCCTGGAGCTCTTTTGTCTATCCTTGTTGACTGTACTGCTGGGCCTGCCACAAAGGACTTTGAGGTCGTTTGCTTAGAGTGGCAAAACTAAGTAAAAACTGGAAATATCTTCTTTACTAGTAATAGCGTTTTGCATCTGGTAAGCCAATTAAATTGTTAGTGAGCCCTAGTGACTTCTTGCACCCTCTGTCTTATAGCTGGCTGGAGCAGATCCAGCATATCTTTTTAGGCTGCTGCTTTTAGCAGGAGTGTTTCAGCCACAGAGGAACAGAAAAATTGTCAAGATATTCAGGTTGTATGGCCTGGTGAAACAGCCATGCCCTCTCAGCAATACCATTGGCATTCTGTGTGGGCTCTGCACATGTTATGCAGGGTCTGTAACGCCGCAGGAGGCTCCTTGATGGAGATGAAAATTCATCCACAGGGTGTGGATGAGTTTCATGTTTGCAAAAGTACTGACAAAATAATAAATTGAGGTTATTTCACTTTCCACAGTACAGTAAACAGAGAAGGTGTTATATATTTTTCATTTTAAAATGACTTGCTTGTTAGACACTATTCCTGCAGAGACATACAAAAGACCTGTGTTACTGCTCAGATTCTGCTCTTGAACAATGTGAATTTTTCAGTGCTGCCAAAAACTAGATGACAACATGAAGTCTGTCACAAGTCATCACAGAACTTCACTCCAGCAGAAGAGTGTTTGTTAGGGTGTAGCATTCTGAAACTTCTGGCTGCAAGATGAAATGTAATTATTTAGCTGCCTCATCTGGGTTTAGGAAGATAGTCTCGCATGGACATCTGTTGTGACTGGAGAATTTAAAGCTCTGTCTTCAGCATGTCATGATTTCATGAGCCCATGATCATTTCTGAGCAGTGGTTAATGTGTGTTGTCCTGATCTCATTGAGTATGGTGCATGACAGCACCTTTCTCCACACCCATCTAAAGCCAGCTGTGCTGGGGAGACTCTTGGTGTGCTGTCACAACAGCATTTGTGGAAGGACATTGTGTTTCCTGATTAGGGAAAGAGCAATGGAGAAGATAGATGATAGTTTCAAGCAGAGGGCATCGTTCCAGAGCATGGTTTTATCTGAGACTGGTTTGCTGCTCAGTGGCATGAGAGGAGGAAATAGGATGGAAAAGTGTATCGAGTGAAATGAAGGTGGAGAGATTGCTGTTGTGGGCAAAGCAGACTCAGCCTGGGGAAAATGGGATGAACTTATTGCTAAATAAAATAGATTTGGATAGAAAGAAATCAAAGATATTAAACCAGCACCTTGCCAGGGCATGGATGATGGGTTATGATCAGTACAGAAGTTTTCTCTGCCCCTCTTTTCTCCAGCTTGATGTGGGTTCCCTATGGGCTGCAGTTACCTCAGGAATATCCATTATCCAGGAATTATCCAGAAATAGCTACTGAGGAGTTACTTCATAGTGTTGTGATATCATGTGATATGAGATATTGGCCCCTTGAAATGGATTGTAAACTTTACATGAGAATTGCTGTGAATCGCCCAAACCTTTCCACTGAGGCTTTTTGAGATAACACAATATCATCATCTGTGAAAATGCGTTTATGTTGGTTAGAATAAGGAAAGGAAGTAAAAAATTTGGGAGATTGGTTGGATTAAATAGTAACTGTCAGCAGATTTTTGTTGCAGAGCTGTTTTAGAATGAAGGTATATTCATTCTCTTTCTCTCATGTTTTTCTTTAAGGTGAAGTTCAGCTGAGTTTGAAGTCTTTTGGTGGTCTGTAAACTGTGAAACAGAAGAATGCAGAAGAGTATCCCTTGCATTTTTGTACATGAGTGATAAGAGCACAAAATCATTACTGCTAGTTTGCTGCGAAGATGAGTTCGGAGGAGAAGAGTATATCTCCTGCTCACAAAACTTCCACTCCATCACATAGAAGTGCCTCCTCTTCATCATCATCTCAGAGGGATAGGAGGCAGGTAAGGAAAAAATTCTTACCTTTGAGATGTCTGGTGGAATTATTTATTCCTGTAGAGTGGTCATTCATTATTGCTGACTCTGAATTCTTTTGCTCACGGCACTGGACCTGGTCACTATAGCCAAGAGTTGTTGCTTCCAAGCATTAGTTTAAAAAAAGATTTATAAGCACCATGGACGCTAAGTGTAGTACTGTAACAAGAAGAATATAATCATGTGAACAAACAGGAAATGAACTCTGACATCTCTTGGAAGTGGGTTCTTTGGCAGTATGAGCCTACAGTTGCTCAGACTGTTTTTCCTTATATATAAATATCTCTTAACTAAACTACAGAGATGTGTCATCTTTTCTCAAGATTATATTTCAATTCAATTTAAATGTTATATTATTAGTCCTCTACGGAAGCAGTTAAGATTTTAAATACAATTTGGTTTACTACAGATTGACCCTGCTTGCTAGTAGCAGACCAGTTATGTTAGACTTCGGTCTATGTGAGTGAATCACATTTTTTTTTCTCTAGGATCCTTCTCAGACATGGGCTGTATTACTTCCTCTCAAAGCAACCTATGCATTCCTGTGGGCTTTTTAGTGGGCTGGCTGCACAGTCCAGCTTCAGCATCAGGGGCCCTTTAGAAAGCACCAGAGCTATTATCACAGATCATAGCTTGTAATAAATGCAGTATTTGGGACTGAAAATTTGGTTAGAAAAAAAAAACATACTTTGTAACTCGGACTTAATGGAAATCTTAAATATGAAATGAGCTTTTAAGTTAACATCATCGTGTTCAAAAAGAACTGTGGAAATATTATCACTAATGCAATACTTTCTTCTTTTCAGCTTAACAAGAGAAGGAGGCAGGAAAAGAACTTTAATTAGTGTTTGTGTGGTACACATTTACTTGAATGACTGTAGCTTAAGAAGGTTTTCCCAGCCACTTGAATGCCAGCTGGGATGCTTTTTATTCAGCTGCTGCTGAAGTAGTTTTTTTTCGAACCTGAATTCTAAAACTCTGAAGACAAAGTGTTTTGGCAAATGCTGCAACATTTATGGCCTTGAATGTAAATAGTCTTACCATCAAGTATATTTAAAATGTTAAACAGTGAGATGAATTCTGGTGTGTTTGTTAACAGGCAGAAAATGTCTGGAATTTAAAAAGAAAATTGCTTCTAATGCCTTTCAGTTTAGGCAAAAGATGTTTGTTGACAGGTGATGCTTTCCCTTTTGTGTTGTATAAAATTAGGGATAGCTGTATTCAGTTACATTCTGGTTACTGTATGGTATCCTCTTAATTTTTTTGCTGGTTTCATTTGAAATCCAGAGTTTTGATATCTTTTGTTTGGAGCATCAGTACGTTTTATCTTTCTGCAGTTAAACCCAAGAAAACCCAAGGACTTGTGAGGGCTGCTGAGCTCAGCTAAGAGCATATCCTCCAAATACTGTTTGCAATTAGGTAGTTTAGTAGAATTGTGCAAGGGAGAAGTAAAAAAAAAAAATTGCCTTTGGGAATACATGTTACCATAAATCTAGCAGCTACCATATTTGTTACCATGGCAACGGGGTAGTGTAAGGTATACCTGTCATTACAATAAAATGGATGCTTAACTTTAAGTCCATACTTGGTCACTGAAATGTGAAGCATGAATTTAAAATAGTCTGAAGAGGTTGATGGTGTGATGGTGCATCTGGAGCTATCTTTGATCCAATAATGTCTGAAGGTGCTTAACCAGTATATCGAGGCACGTAAACGTGGAATGGAAAGGCAAAGAATGCCAGGCATTCATTATGGTGTTTTTAGTGATATAGGCAGACAATTATTGAGGATGAATGGATCAGCAATTCTGCAGCTGGAGTGAGCAATACAGCATGAGATACGGTGGTACTATACCCAAGGAAGTGAACATGCAAGTGGTTCCTTTGTGTGTATTCTCAGATGGAGCAAATCACACATATTCTTTGTACCATCTACTGTGATAATTGTATATCTAATTTCTTTCCTCACTTGTGGCATTATTTGTACACATTTTGTTTTTTGCAGGATTTCCCCAGAACATAATCATGGTTGGGGCTGTATGGGATTTTGGTTTGGGGGCTCTTGGTTTTTTGCTTTGAAAAAGCTTGAAAGTTCTGTCTTACTGCCTCCTTGAACTCTTCGTTGGAGCTGGGAAAAAGCACTCTCTCTGAAGGGGTAATCTATATGGATATGCGAAGTGATGTGACTGGGTAAAGTGTCAGTGTAGCTTTCATTGTCATATGTGAGGATAACACTTGATATTTCTAGATGGTTAATGATTGAAATCTTCCCATCATATAAGTCTTGTCAAAGTCACACTAGCAATTACGGAACAGTTTCCCAATAAATTATGGTGCAGGAGGCTGAATGAGTGTGAACATGACTATGATAAATCATCTCAGGGAGAGTGGAAAATGTCATGCTGTATATAATGCTGGCATTTTAATGTAGCTTTCTTATTTGTGCAATATACATCACCTAAGAGAATTAGCAGTCAGCAAAAGCTTTGACATTGTCAATTTGCAGTCTCCATGACTAAGTAATTGATAAATAAACAGAATGTATTGAAGCCAGCAACAGCCAAAAAATTGGGATCAAACTTTCGTCATCACAGGAACTTCATTGTCATTTTGTTCTCAGCAAAATCTTGGTTAATTTGGATGATCATTAGAGGCCCAGGCCAAACCTCTGTTGTTTAACCCTTGGGCTGAGCAATGCTGTAGAGAAGTTGTATTGCCCTGATGGAAACACTGCAGAGAGGAGCAACAGAGCATAGGGTCTCCATCAATTGTAGGAAAACAAACACTGTTTGTAGGAAGTGCTGTTACATTTAGTAAAAGCATATGTTATGCATTCAATCTGGTGATTGTAAACTCTTAGTGAATGTTCCCTATTTTAATTCTTGACTAAGTACACAAGTCATACTGCAGTCTGTATTGTTATGTATTCACTGCAATGTATAGGCAGTAATTTTGTGCTGAGAAGGAAAGTATGTCCTAGGGTTAACATTGTGCAGTTTAGTAAATTGGGGCCTGACCCCTGGCTATTAAACCTGTAGTCACAGAACAAAGAGTATGTGATATAGGAGTAGTGGTGATGAAATTTTGAACAAAGATGAGATTTTCGACTTTTCTGACTTCTGCCTTTAAAAGGTAACTAATACGTGATGGAAAGTGAATTTAGCAGCATCTGATGCTTTCGCTGTGGAAGTTTGTCTTCTAATGTCTCTGTTTTCTTTCTGTTCTTTTAGGAAGGAGGCATAATCAGCTGTTATCTCTATTTGATGCTTTCTGTTCTATTACTGTTTCAACAAAACCTTGGTTCTTTACCTGTACAGCAAACATAGAATAGCTTTTAGTCCTGTTGCATTTAGCCTTGTATGGTCATCTCTCTATTAGGAGAGCTTTCATATTTGAAATGATACTGTATTTCAGCCATAAGTGTAGACTGAAAGATGAAGGGTATGAAGGGAATAGAGATTTTTTTGATTGTATTTAAATAAGTATTTCAGCACCCTTTGCTTGATAATCTAGGTTGGCAGAATGAGACACATCACATACACAGGTTCATCTTGGTTGCTGGCAATTCAAGTTGTTTGAAATAATCTCTTTTCATTGCAGTATTTCATTTAGCATATTTGGTGTTTTTTTCTGGGACACTCAAAGTAAGTGGATGTGTGAGAGCTGATGAAAGGACTAGAGGGAGTGTTAACACTTGCATAGTTGCTTTTTTTATTTTTATTTTTAGTAGATTGAGTTACCTCAAACTCAGCTTTCTCTTTATGCCCGCTTATGATCGGTGCTACAATATCAAAGACGTTTTTTTGTCTCTGAGAGATTTCTGCCTCATAAATAATGACGATATGGCTGATGGCCCTTTTTACCATCTCTGCCTGTCTGTTCAGTGTGCGTCAGAAATTGTTGCTCACACAAGATTGCAGCACAGTATAATATATTCCATGTAGAAGCCTGAGGACATTTATATCCTGTATTTGAGTAGAAGCTCTATTAAAGTACTCTTGCTCACTGCTGACAGCCTGATGTGACTTGGTGAAAAAAAATTGTGATGGCTACCTGTAAATTTCATTTGCTTTTGTCACTCCATGACTTTAAAGGAAAGAAAGTCAAGGACAGGTAGCTGTCCAGTTGTTACATACAGACCTGACAGTGAACTTTATTACTAGCTTTGCGCTGCAACAAATGTAGACTTTTGTAAGTAGTTTAGCTTTTCAATAGTTTGTGAGCATTATTTCAGTAATAATTGCTAATCTCTTTGAGAGTTTCAAATTGAAGATGCTATTAAATTCCATGTACTGTTGTTGCAGTGAAGTATTCTCTTTTGCTCCCTCTTTCCTAATTAACTGTCTTCAGGATAACACAGATGAAGCAGCATTAGTGCAGGAAGTGTTAAATACTTTAAATGGCAGCAACTCACTGGAGCAAACAATTCTTCTGAGGGAGCTAAAGAATGAAGTGGTAAAATTGGTAACAAAAACATGCAATTATTTTTTAAATCAGCTAACTGTTGCTACTCTGTAAGTTTTTTGATAATTCTCTGCATTTAATAAAGTCTGAAAATGTTTGTTATGGTCAGAAGACAGTGGCTTTTATTTCAGCATCTGAAAAACATGTCTGAAAGGAGGAATGCTGTAACTTAGAATGATATAGGACCACCCCTGTGAATGTTCAATGACGTAGCACTTGCCTTGAAGGAAATCATAACTCCCAGGCCTACTAGATTCCTTGTTTGACAATTTTTTTTTTTTGTTTTTAGTGAATTAGGTTTACAGTGAATTGAATCCATGAGCAATTCTCTACTAGTGATCCAGTTGTTGAGAGTGATTGTGTATGTGTGGGCAGTGTTGTCCCATTGGGCCATATGTGTATCTTGTCTGAGCCCACCGGTGTGGCTGTTGGAATTACCTTGGCTCTAGAACAGTGGGGGCACACTGGGATTAACAGGTGTGAATTGCAGAGAGATTTCTTTTTAGACTGTCAGTTTGATTAGAAATGACCTGTGTAGCTATCTTGTGTTACAAAACACAGGAAATTGCTTGCATAAAAGCTCAATTACCCATGCAAATTAAGATAGATAAAGTAGTATTTTTAGAACAAGTTCACTTCTGCTCTCCTGGTCTCATTTTTTTCCCCTCTGCTGTGCTTACACCTTCACAGGCATGTCTCCCTTTTCTTGACAGTGTAAACTAAAAGGTCAGCTTGCACATAAATAAAATACAAAACAGGCATACTGTTCAAGTGTCCCCAAACACTGGTTGAGATTATTATAGTATGCACTCATTTTCTAACTTGATCCCTAAAGGGCTGCTGATTGATGAGGAGTGTGTGCATGAACAAACACGCATGAATTCTGAGGAGTCCAGTGCTTCCGAAGTGACATTTATGATTTCTTCAAAAGGAAAGGAAGCATGATTTTGGTTCATTTCTTCAGCGGAGATAAAAGAGACCAAAAAAAAAAAAAAAAAAAAAAAGAAGGAGGTGATGGCAGGCATGATATGAAGGCTTCTGTTTTCAAGACACGTGTGCAAGATTGGAAGGATCCACGTTCAAGACCTAGAAATGTATTAGGCAAAACAAATGCTTGCTGTAGTAAAGTTATTTGCAGTTCCGATGTCTTTGTTTCTTCCTAAATACTTCACTCTAACATTGGAAATGAAGCTGTTAAATCAAAACTGTATTTTTTTTCCTCAGTAGTATTTTATGTTTTTAGGTGAGTGTCCAACTTTATGGTACTTGATTTATGTTGACTTGAACTTGCTTGCCACCACTTATTAGGGTGAAAACTGCATATATTTTTCTGAAGGCCAGTCACCGTGGATTCTTGAATTAATTAACAAATGAGCACAAATTTTCTTGGTATGGGTTGTTTTTCCCTTCATTTTCGTTTGCTACATCAGCATTAATAAAATGTATTGCGATCCTGGGACTGATTAGAGAAATATCAGTCCCCTTAATTGTGATTCTTCAATGGTCATAATAAAGCTTCGTATCATTAGCAAACATTTACAGTTTCTGTCAGATACTGTCAGTTTATCTATTTGTGCTTTTTTGAGTTAAGCTTGTCAAAATCTAAAATGCAAAAGATGAACAGTGTCATTAAGGACTTGGGCTGCAATTTGGTAGTCATCCCAAGCCCATTGTCACTCCAGCTGATTGTTGGCATGATGACAGCTCTACTCTGCTTTGCCCAGTTCTGTAAATGCCTTCCTCTAAGGCACTCATCAGAGAAGCAAGAACTTCTCTTCGGCTTATTGAAAGTTTCTTCTGAAAGTTAAGGAGTCTTTGCTTCCAGAGGCTAAAAGCATTGGTGTAACATACTGCTTTACAATATGAAAATGGAACTCCAGGTAGGGTTGATAAAAACCTGCTGAGCAAACAAACCCTTTATTTTTGTAGGACCATGGTGATCTTATGCAAATTCAAAAACACACAAGAAGAAAGGAGAAATACAGTGTTAGAGGCTCGGTTGCTTTGCTTTGTGATCACTCTTCTCTGTGATATGCGGGACTCTGTCTTTATTCCAGCATCAGCCAAAGGAAAGTCAGACCTGACCAAGGAGCAGCCTCAGATAAAAGCAAATTTCAAGGTTATTCCATTTGCAAGTAATATTGCAGAGCAACTCAGCATATATCGTAGGTCTATTTAAAAGGTGTCAAAACTGCATTTACCCTACTACTGCTGCAGCTGTATATCAGGTAACTGGAGAGTACTCTGTTTTTAGACAACAAAGTGATTAAGTGTTAAACTTCATATGACTTGGGCTTCACATACAGAGTACAAGTCTGTGCAGGGATATCTAGATCGTAAAAATAATTCCAGATTAAAAATAAAAAATGCACATAGTAGTACTTAGGATTAAAAAAAAAAAAAAAAAAAAAAAAAGCAGCAAACCACTGCCAGGAAAAACCTCTGTTTTGCATTGATGTTGTAGAAGTGTGTCAGTTTATGTCCTGTGGTTATGAGTGTTGGAGGCTGCTGATTGCTGTGAGCAAGAACCCACCAATTCTTTTTCATTGATTGATTGCCATGTTGTGCCTATTTTTGAACTAAAGAGGGTCTGAGCCTGAAGTGAGCGATAAATTCCTCACCCGCTTGTCATTTTCTTGAAAATCAGTAAATTATAAACCAAATGAGAGAGCTCATTGCATTAAATACAATTAATTCCATTAAATAATTAAGCAACAAAGCAGAAAGGGAGGCCTGAGTGCCAGATGTGTCCTTCATTAGATTTCCCGTCTCTACTTACCTTTCCCTTTGAATACGCACTTGAATGTTTAATTTTTTTTTTTTGTCTAGAGGGGAGGTCATACTCAGCTAAGAAGCATTAGGGTCTGCAGCCTGTGCGGTCTGATGGAGACCAGATGCTCCACATGCTAACATTGTTTTCGGAGATGAGGTGAATGGGTCACTGACCTCTTCACTAGGAGAAAAAATTGATATTAGTGTCAATTATGAAGAGTCAAGATATGTGGAAGACGCTGTAAAATACATTCCCTATTCTTGCCTTCTGGAGGAGGTGAGGATGTGAAACATCATCATATCGTTATTCTCTCCCATCAGATTCTGTTGGGAAGCAATGTGAAATGAACGCAGGGCAGAATCAACATCTGTGTTCTCCGTGTGTAGGCTTCCCATTTACTTTTTTTTTGACAGCATACTTTACTGACTCTGTTTTTCTTGTTTAAAAAAAAATAACATTTAGAGCTGAACATTTTTTCTTTCTTTAGTGCTAAATACATAAAGAAATTCCTGTAGAAGTAGAAACAGCTGTTTTTCAAAATGCCAGATAACATCCAGCAGTGTACTTTCCAGCAGTAATTCTGCAGAAATATAACCTGCATTAATGTAAAACATTTTACACTGAAGAATGTATTTTAATACTATACTAGAGACATCACAAATTTAAAGGAAGTATTCTGTGTCAGTGTAATGGTGGCTATGACAGTAAAGAACTGGAAAGCAGATATTTACAGAAAATGAGATAACGCTTCTTGAAATACGGAGTGTGAAGAAGGCAATTTTGTTTTAAGTGTTCATTTTCTGATTTCCAAACAAATAGTTGAAAATGTCAGCATTCATTAAAGTGCTGTTAGCTAATCATGTATTTTTTCAACTGTAGTGGAACTGCAATAACAGGGCTGATTAAGAAAACAAAGAAAGAGAGGAACCGAAACATACAAACTTACCCTTAAAATCATGTGGTGGAAAATGTCACTGGAAATCTGGCAAGCCAGGGGCTGCTGGGTTGCTCCACTCTAAATATTTTACAGAATGAAATAGCAGTTATGTAACAACAAACTGCATTGGCTGCTAGACGCGAGACCTTCAGAACATCTGTGTTGGGCATTGCTCCATCTCAAGATGGAGGGGTTCCTGCCTGCCAAGGAGAACTGGCAAGAAAGTTGGGAGTTGTCCTGACTGTGATAATTGAGGCGTTTTAATCTTCCTTGGAGGAACATATGTAGGTTGTATTGTATGTTGTTCAAATCTGATGCTCTGTGCGAATGTAGCATTTCATCTGTTCAGTCAGAACGCTTTGTTGTAGTTTTCTTTAGTATTATTGTGGTGCTAAGCTCAAATGAATGTATTAAATTATTCAACATGTACTGTAGGAACTTGTGCTAAAGAAACGTAGCCCTTATCTCATCTGTCTGATAGTGGTGATTGGGCTTAATAACAAATTTGGTCTCTTGCTGATAAAGCAGTAAACTTCAAGCATGGATGGCAAAGCTCTTCTTGTTGACCCTGAGGAATGGTTGGGTAACATAATGCTGCTGCTTTTCCTTATTTATTTTTTTTTTTTTGGCTGTAAAATTAAATTATAGTATTAAATTATGAAAATAAGCACCAATTATTGTTGCACAGTGGCAGGGATGCTTATTAATCTCCACTGATGGTAGAGGCTGTTCCCATAACAAGAACAAGAGCAGTCGGTCGCTCTGCAGCCTATGTTAAATGAGCGTTTATTTGAATAGCTGTGTGTATTCTAATTTATTTCGGATATGGTCCTGATGTACTTAGTTATCTATATAAACAGTAACATTTATTCTGCTCTTTATATGTATTTTTATATTCCCTGATAGTTTCTACACTCACTCGTACCTATGTAATCTCTCCAATCTCTTCTTCGGTGGATATAAGGAAGCTGAAATGAGAACAAAAATTTAATTGTCGTTTTTAGTCGACAAAAACTTATCCATCTCAGAGAACTGTAATTGCCACAACTTGTCATTGTGCTACATGTGCTGGAAATTAAGTAGTTTCATATCATGCCACAAAGGTACCAGCAATTCTCACCAACTAATAGCATTAAATGTTGCAAAATTGTTCCAGTCAGACAACAATATGCAAACTGGAGCAGACGGGCTGTAACAGCTGTAATGGTTGAAGGTTGTTTTGCTCAATTAATGTTCACCAGCAAGCTCGTCAGCAGAGACCCAGTGGTTGATCTTGTGAATATCTATAATCTGTATTCATGCAATGAGTTATTACACCTCGCCTGAGAAGCCAGTAACAAAAAGCCAAGGTACAATATCTTACCTGTAATGGTTTGTTTTGGAACTGAATGTGTGGCAGTGACCACTTCATGGTATATACACTCAGTGTTTCACCTCAGCAGAAAAGGGGATAGGTCCATCTGAGAACACTTTGAAGCTCTACAGGAATGACAAGTAATGCAGTCCTTGCCAGTCTTTTTTTAGTTCCCACTCATTTCTAGGCTGAGCAGAGTCATTAGTTTTAAAGCTGATAATATGAAAGAGAGGCAGGAAGGTGATGTGTTGCCCTGGAAGATGAACTGTGCAACTTCATTATGCATAGAGAGTACTTTATGTATGTGTTCAGCCACGGTGCTTATGTAAAGTTTTAGGCTTTGTATCTATTACGTACTCTATAATATACTGTAACCTATTTGCTGTAAGGGGTGTTGTGATCAGTCAGTCATTACTCAATGTGCATTTTTAAAGTTACCTTTGAATGATAAGTGGTCATTGTTAGGGTTTGTTTTTTTAGAGCGTTAATCTTTTGGAACGGAAGGCTTCGTCGGGAAGCACAGACCCTTCCTTAAGCAAGCAGTTCCTTGAAACAGACCCTATCTCTCTGTCCAAGGTAAGCAAGAGCACAGGCTGGGATTCAGGCACTGTGTTTCCTTCTGTTGTTACAGTGTAGTTTGACTAAGCTTTAGGGTATGGGTTTTTATGATTCTATCACTGAATGCATTTTGAGCCTGCCCCAGAGCTTCCTATTTGCTGCCTTAGGTGTCATGGAGGCCGGTAATCTTTATTAGATTTTGTATTAACAAAATTAAGGATTTGGGTGGTGGTGGAGATTGCTTTTCATCCGTGAATGTCTCCCGGGAGCAAGATTGACTCTCAGAAGATGGAGCTAGCAGGGACTTTGAGAAATGTTCCAGTCTAATCAGAGTAAAAACCCCACCGTATCCAAGTCCAAAAACACTGCTAATCAATATGACGTTGCTTAAAAATATATAGAACGTTCCTCCTCATTGCATTTCTTGAGGTAGTCTCCCAAAGTTTGAAACTGTTGCTGAGGCCTTCAGTAGAACTGTAAATGTGGAGGTAACGGCACTGACTCCTGAACGATGTGCCCTCGCATGCAGTGCTTTGTAGTCAGTGTCCTCTGGGCTGAATTCCTGAGTTCTGAAAGGGCTGATTCTAAATAAGCCCAATTCTGAATAAAGAAGGTTTCATTTTAAGATACTTTATATAAAAAAGTTAAGATTGTTACGGAAAAGGTGAGGATGCTGTGATGGGATACTTGGAAGAAAAGAAAAAAACCCTGAAATTAAATATCTATAACTCATGATACTTG
>PPHD01012161.1:670-18234 GCA_002909625.1 Bambusicola thoracicus | reverse complement strand
AAGGAAGGTAGTGGTGGACACCAAGCATCCTGGAGAAGTTGTAAAATAGCAACCCCAAATATCCTGGGAAAGAAGATAATGATGGAGAAGCCAAACATCCTGGAGAACAACCACGATGAGAACCCCCAAGGATCTCAGAGAAGGACCGTGACTAAGAGCATCCTAGAGAAGGACTGTAGTAGGGACTCCAGATATCCTGGAGAAAGGCCATGATGGGACTCCAAATATTCCAGAGGAGAACTGTGATGGGGGACCCCAAACATACTAGGGAAGAACTGCAATAGGGATCCAAATATCCTGGAGACAGCTCACGATACGGAACCCTGAGAATTCCTGAGAAAGACCACGATGGAGGACCCCAAGCATCCCAAAGAAGGACCATGTTTGGACCCCAGGGATTCCTGAAGAAGGACACCGATGGGGACCCGAGCATCCCGCAGACCCGCTGGGGACAGACCTGTGCAGTAGGATGTGGCTCTTACCCGAGGGGCTGTCCTCCAGCCCGGCGCTCACCACCGACCCCGCCGGCGATGCAGCCATGCTGGGCTGTCCCCGTCCCTGCTCTGCAGGATGGGGCTGTGGCTGTGCTCTCTTCAAGGCAGATTAGCGCGGGCGCTGTGTAAGCAGCCGCCTGTTTGTCACCGTCTTAATCTTTAGTGTCTGTGCGGGGGGGGATCAATCAGCCACGCGATGAAGAATTAAAAAGGTGCTGAGCCCCGGCACGGCTGCCTCCCTGTAACCCTAAACCCCACGACACCAAAGCCACCAAAGCCACCTGCGGTGGGGATACGGGGGTCAGGGCGATGCTGGCCCTGGGAAGTGGAGGGCTGAGATTGCGGAGGAGTGCTGGGGTGCAGGGGTGACCCCCATGTCCCCCCGTGCTGCGCCCACTGGGCTCTGTAAGCGCATAAGCCCCTTGTTAAGGAGTTTAGAGAGGAATAACGAAAAGTGGTAATTACGGAGTGGGGGACGACACACAGCCCCCCTTCCCTGTCCCCAAGCAATTAATTACAAGCCCCGATCGAGGGGGATGATTGATGGGGGCCCCCCAAAGAGGATTAGTGCGGGGACAGGGGTATCATGTGTCCCCCCCCAGGGCCAGCAGCCTCGGTGTCCCTTTGGGGGCTTTGGGCCATGGCTGCTGACGCAGCAGCATGGGGCCAGGTGGCCCCAGGGTTACGCAACGAAGGCTAAACCCGCACTGTGACAGGGCAGCACAATTTGAGATTTGAGGGCTTTAGGCGCTAAACCCCCACCGCGGCCATCCGGGGTGGGCTGTGGGGCTGGTGGAGACAGTGACGGGGATGGGGATGGAGTCTTGAGGCTGAGGTTGGGGTGGATCCATCACAAGGGACCAGTCGTGGTGACACGAGGGGTTATGGGGGATGAGGCTCCATCCGTCTCCATCTTCACCTGCAGATTCACTCCATCACCTCTACATGCAGCATGACCCCATTCCAACTGCAGCACCCTCCATCCCACTGCCACCACCATCCCATCCCAAATGCAGCATCCTTCCACCCCATCAGCAGCATTCTCCATCCCAACACCTCATTCCCATGTCCTAGTGCCATGGCTGCATCTTGTCCCTGCCATAAGCAACACCACAACAATGGTGCTGGGCTGATGCAGTGGGAACCGGGCACCCTGCATACCCATGGGTCTCCTTGGCCACTGCCCACGGGACAGACATTGGGTACCCGTTGGTAGTGGGACGTGGTGGCTTTCAGCCCCCAGGGACTGTGATGAGCGCTGACTCGGCTAATTTGCCACCCAGCCATGCTCCCCTCCACAGCGCCGGTAAAAAGCCAGCTCTGGAGCTGGGATTTGGGGAGGGGATTAGCTCCAGCAGCCATCTGCTGCCAGCCAATAATCATCACGCCGAGGAAATCCAATAATTACAAAAATATTGTTCCCACCCCATTTTGCTCTTGCACCCAGCCACACGGCCCCAGTGTTGCATCCAGAGGTGTCCCCAACACTGTGTCTCTGCTAGCAGTCCAAAGGGGCACCCGAGCACATTGCGGACCAGGCAGTGCCCAATGCCACCTCTGAGGGGTTCAGCGGCAAGGTCCCCATATGAAGGAGCAAACGTTAAAGCCCGTGACCCAGCTCTGTGACAGATGCCTTGGGATTACCCAGCCTAAAACCTTGGGATCGGCTACCTCCCTCCTCCCCAGCATTTAATTACTAATTTACTAATTACCCCAAGATGCTGCCGGCGGTCTTGAGACCCATAGCTGGGCTCTGGCTGCACTAATCCCACCAGCCATGGGGAGCAAATGGATGTGCTGCCATCAGGGAATAGCATGGCTGGGGACAAGGAGAAGGTGGTAGGGAGCAGGAGGGGACCAGATGGGGAGGGTGGGGACTGGGAAATGGTCAGGGCAACTAGGAGGTGACAACAAGGATCAGGAGATGGTAATGGGGACAGCAAGGAGATGGTGGAGCCCAGGAGGGAACACTGGGGACCAGAAGACACTGGGGACCAGGAGGAGGTGGCTGAGACCAAGAGGTGCCGAGCATCAGGAGGGAGTGATGGGGAACTGAAAGGTTTGTTGGGGACTGGGATGGGACCATAGGGTAGGGAGGTGATCTGGTGGCGACCAGGAGAAGATGACAGAGCCCAAAAGAAATTGAACAAGGAGGTAATGGCAGGGAGCAGGAGGATGCAATGGGAAATAAGAAGGTAACAAGGATCAGCAGGGAGCAGCAACATGCAATAGAGGTTGGTAGGGAAGATGAGAGGATGATGGGGACTGCGATAGGATGATGGGGACTCGGAGTTGGTGAATTCAATCAGGAGTGGACAAAAGCAACCAGGAGATACAAAGCTCTGGAAGGAGACAAGAGCATTGTGGGCCTCCAGGCAGCCTCTGCTGGCACCAGTGGTGACTGTGAGGGGTTAACACTACCGCTGGCGCTCAGCCATGTCAGGGCCAGGCTCTGGTTTCACCCATCATCAGCTCGCCTTTACCAGAGCTCCTTTTCCCTTTGTGTGCCCACTGTGACAAATGACTCCGAGTTGCTGCGGGCAGCGGGTGGTGACAGCTCCCAGGTCACCTGTGCCATGCCCTGCCAAAGCCTCTGCTGATCCCAGATGAAACTTTAATGGGGCTCCGGGTCTGACCTGGCCACGAAACCCATTCCCAAGGCAAGCATTTCCCTGGGGACATCCCAGTGGCCATTCCATAGGCACAGTCCTGTGATGGCAGAGTTGGCACCATCCTGGTGGTCACAGGCTCAGGACCATTGTAGAGGGCACTTTGTGACAACCTTTTGGCCACCCAAGGGGTTTGTGGAGGAAATGTCCCAGCAGGTTGAGACTGTCCCCCCTGGGAGGGCCCCATGTCACCGGGACAGGGCGGGCTCAGTGGCAGTGGTGGGGCCGGTCGGGACAGTCTGGGCACATTCCTTGGTGCAGGCACTGCCAGCGACTTGGGGTCCTGCAGCCTGGGGACTGCAGAACAGCAAGGGAATATCGAAGGCGTCTCTAAGGTGAGGGTGGAGAGGAGGGCTCAGGCATGTACTCAGGGATAGCGTGGTGTCTGAGGCCATAGCTTGGTGTTTGGTGATGTGATACTGCCAAGGACTTGGGGACACCGAGATCCCCAAACCAGGGTGGCACAGCTCTGTGGACGCCATGTCTTTCCTTCCAGATGGACCTTCTGGAGCAGGTAGCTGGGAGCCACCAGGAAGGCCATCGCACCCCATTTCCTGTTTTCCCACCCTGGGGTCATGGCACCTGCATTGTTTGTGCTGAGTGCGAGGGAAAGGGGACATGGGTGAACGGAGAGGGTGTTGGAGGTGGGGTGGTGCCACCAGGGTGGGTGACAGCAGGTGTGGGTGCCACCAGGCTGGTTCTGGTCTCGCTGACCCCCAGGTGAGTTCCTTGCTGCGGACCCTGCAGGAGAAAGTCCCGACATTCCTCCAGCCCCAGTACTGGCTGCGCTCCTGGATGTGGCAGGTTTGGATGGAACTGATCAAGGGAGCACAGGTGACACCAAGGGACACACCTTGGTGATGCTGCCCCAGAATTGTCTGCAGCTGGGATTGGGGTGAGGTGGGTCCCTGTCCCACCAGCGTGACCATGGGTATTTGTCCTTTCAGGTGAGCAGCTCCAAGCAGGTAAGTGCCAGCATCCACAGCTGCACCCCGCACTACCCATCCTACCACCTATAGGGCAAACCTGCTTTTACTCAGTGCCCACGGGTGCTCTGGACTCAACCTGTCCACCTGAGTTGGCTGGAGATGAGCTCCCAGATCTCTTACCTGGTCCATGGAAACCCAAACCTCTGAGGGGCAGGGACAAACCCGTGAGGTAGCACCTGGCTGGAGGTGACATGTGGTGGTGTCCCCAGGCGGTGGCAGGAGCGGCAAGCACAGCGGCGTTCTTCCTCTGTGAGGGGCTGCTGGGTCGGCACTTTGATGTGGTGCCCAACGGGGCAGCTGAGCCCCAGCCTGGGGACCTCTTCCTCTTCCCACTGGCCTCGGGGGGACCCGGCTGGTGGGGTGCCCACGCTGGTGTCTATTGCGGTGATGGGGAGATCATCCACCTGGAAGGTGAGCAGTGGGAGGAAACTCCACACAGGGGACATGAGGCAAAGCAGCTCATGCTTGGGGACCACAACCCTCCTTGGGCACCCTGACCCTATTTGGGGGTCCAACACCCCAGTTCACCCCCAGACCTCCTTGGTAACCTCAATCTTCCTTGGGGATCTCAATTCTGTTTGGGTTACTTTGAACCCTCCTTGACGACCCCAACTCTTTTTGGGCACCTCAACCCTATTTGGGGACGCAACCCTTCTTGGGAAATTCAACCCTATTTGGGGACCCAACACTTCCAGTGATTCCAACTCCCCAACCTTCTCAATGACCCCAACGCTCCTTGAGCACTTCAAACCTATTTGGACACCTCTACCCTATTTGGGGACCTAGCTCCTTCTTGTGACCATCAACCTTCCTTGAAGGCCATCTCCTCCACAATACAGGCACCTCAGGAACATCCCCAACAGGGATTGTGGCCAAGCATGGTAAGAGCTACCTCGTGAGGACACGGGGCCCCGCCAAGGTGCTGCGGATGAAGGGGGGACTGGATGCAGCTGCCCTGCGGTGGCGGATCCAGGCAGCCATGGACATGGTGCTGGAGTATGATGCTGTCACCTGTAACTGCATCCACTTCGCCCTTGCCCTGTTGGGGCTGGGCCAGCTCAGTGGGGACATGGTGAGTGTCTGTGCCCTCAGGCGTGGGGGAACTGTGATACTCACCTCGGATGAGTGTCACCAGAGCTGTCTTCTCTCCTAGATGTTCCCAGCGCTGCAGTGAAGGAGGTGGTGATGTGACCTGGGGAGCACCTTTCCTGGGCTACCAGTGGGATGAAGGATACGAGACAAAGGATCTGGGAATAAGAACGTGGGGCTGTTGCCACCCAAATGGATGAGGATCATTGAGGTTTTGAAGTTTCCTCAGGTTAAATTAAGGTGAAATGACACCAAACAATTGGCTGAATGTTTGGATTTTTTTAGTTATTTAACACAAGATGTGGAGTATATATCTATACCTTATTGGCGATAAGGGTTACATACGAGGTAAATACTTTCTCTAATATCATTGATGTTTTCATCATCTCCCACATATATGCCATACCAATTTGAAAATCCACGTACACTACATAAAGCATTTAGCGGAATTATTAAAATTTAGCAAAAATTGGGTTTTGTCATTTCTGTCCTTACTGCACACCACCACAAATAGTGCTCTCTATACAGCCTCTTCACCAAAAGAGAGCAGCTGTTGTGTGTTAAGTAACATCTACAAGACAATGACAGAAAGAATAGTTCAAACGTAAGGAATCTGTTCTCATTCCTGTTAAAGGCATACTCCTTACATTCCAAAGATGTGCACTTTCAGAAACTAACTTCATGCATGTGTAAGAAAATCGAACGGCTCCTGGTACAAAGAACTGAATGGAATGCATCAGCTGCAAATGGCATCAGCCCTGAGCATCAACCACAGGAAGCAGAACTGACCCATCTCAGCTCCCTCAGCCTCTCCCCATAAAACCTGTGCTCCAGACCCTCACTGCTCCATTGCCCTTCTCTGGATGCAGGGCCTCGATGTCTTTCTTGCAGTGAGGGACCCAACACTGAATACAGCACTGGAGTACAGCCTTACCAGTGCTGAGGGACAATCACCTCCTGACACAAACCAGGATGCCATTTGCCTTCTTGGCCACCTGAGCACCCTGCTGGCTCATGTTCATGTGGCTGACTGTTGACTAACACCCCTAAATCATCTTCCCCTGCACAGCTTCCAGCCACTCTACCCCAAGTCTGATGCATGGGGTTGTTATAACCAAAGTGGCCTGGCCCTTGGTCTTGTTGAAGCTCATCCTATTGGCCTTAGCCCATCGATGCAGCCTGTCCAGATCCCTCCGTAGGGCCTTCCTGCCCTCAGGCGCATCAACACTTCCTCCCAGCTTGGTGACTTTGGGCACTATTTGCTCTTTGCTCTTACTTCAGGCCTTAAAATTCCTCCCAGCTGTAGGCGGGTGGGGGGCTGTTTCCCTTCCCTGATGGACTTTGCTGGACAGTGCAGTGTTAAGATACTCTCCTTTCCCTCACTGTTCTCCTGTTTCTGGACGTTGGGGTAATTCATAGAATCACAGAATCATTGAGGCTGGAAAAGACCACTCAGATGATCATAGAATCATTGAACTGAGTTGAAAGGTGTCCCACCCCATTCTCTGGTTTGTTTTGCCCAGTGGGAGGACAGTGACTACAGCACGCTTCACTGACATAGGTACACCAAAACAGTGTATTCAATGCATTGCGAGCAAGTTGTTGCACATATCTATAATCACACATGTTGGAAGGTAAATTAAGGTAATTTAGGGTAAATTAGGGTAGATTAGGGCATATCATCTATATGTTTGTCACAGGATGGGATCTGAGGGATGAGGGGCTTGTAAGCCGTGGTGTATCAGGCCAGCAGATGGGAGCTCCAAAAGCTGTCCACCAGCAGAAAAGCAGAGAAACTTCCACTGGGTCCTTAAGATCTCATATTCAGTTCTGAAAAACATGGGGGATTGTTTATATGGCACACAGTTCTATGGTCTCCATGTTTTTGCCAAAGGTGGCCCTGTCTCTTTTCCCTGACAGCTTCCAGTCATAGTTCGGGCCCTTGGAATGAGTTCTAGGCCACACACTGTTAGGCATAGGCAAGGTGAGGAGAGTGACAGAGCCACAGCTACAGCCTCATTCTGCACAGCTTGGGGCAGTTCTCTTTATCAAACAGAGGATGGCTACTGGACCTACGTCCTGTCCCATTCTCCAGTCATGCGCGACTTCTCCCCTTTATCAGGCTATGCTTGGGCCATACTCTACAGAAGGGACCCTTAAAGGCCATCAGTCCAACCCCTCTGCAACAAACAGTGACACCCACAGCTCCATCAGGTGCTCAGAGACCCCCAGCCTGACCTTGAGTGTCTCCAGGGACAGGGCACCCAATGTCTCTCTGGGTGACCTGGGCCAGTGCTTCACTGCCCTTACTGTACAAAACTTCTTCCTTACATCCAATCTCAATCTCCCCTCTAATCTAGTCCAACCGTCAGACTGCACACTGTCCAAAATATGAAGCCTAAGTCATACTGGGGGAGAAGGTCAGGCATTGTAGCCCTCTGGTATCTCCAGGAAAAAAAGTACAGTGTGTAATGGGGCCCTGGGAAGCCATAACAGTCCTACAGATACAAAGATCAGTCCTCAGAGGGCCGTCACCCAAATCCTGTATCTGCAGTCGTGCCTCCTCTTGGCTATGGCTCCTCTCAGAGAGTACCATAGAAACAGTGTGGGCTCAGCAATCACTTCAGCACCGATGAGGGAACTCTGCTCACTGTGCCAATTTAAGGATGTCACCATTCTATCGGAGTCCTTGACGATTTGAAATTCCACTCAGCCTAACTTAAGGTAAAATGACAGGGAAATGGGACTAGATGTCCTGAAAGGTCCCTTCCAACTCAAATAATTCCATGATGCTATGATTCTATGTCACCAAAAAATTGGTTGAGTGTTTTCTTGTCTCCCACCACAATACTCCACAGAAGATGTTCAGTATCTATCCATCTATCCATCTTTCTATGCATCCATCTATCCATTCATCCATCTATCCATCTGTCTACCTATCCATCTATCTATCCATCCATCCATCCATCTATCTATCCATCCATTCATCCACATATCCATCCACTCTTCTCTCTGTCCGTATGTGTATCTATTTATATCTTATAGGTGGTCAGGGAATAGGACTTATCATCTTTCAGTGTAAACTACACCCTCTTCCACAATCACTTTTGGTTTCTGATTCCATCTGCAAACTGTGCATGTGATTTCCTTCAATTATTTACAGCTAAGAATGTCTCAGTGTAAGCAGGCAGGGACCCCACAACAGTCCCCAGAGAGGAGGTGCCTCGGCAGTACCACCACCGGGCAGAGTGTCCTGTACCAGGCTGGGGACATGAAGAGTACTCTCCCCTCCTCGAGCCTGCTGGTTCTTGGTTCTCAGCACCAAAGGGGTGGTGATCAGAGGGTGGCACAAGGTCTGGCTGGAAGCACACATCACTGGGATCCGAGGGGTCGGTATCTGCTCCAGCCCCATTTGACACAAATCTGCAGAATATCCTGAGTTGCAAGGGATACGCAGGGATTTCCAAATCCAACACTTAGCTCCATTCAGGAACACACAAAATCAAACCTGACAGTTGAGAGCATTGTTCAAACCCTTCTTGAACTCCAGTCTTGGTGCCGTGCCCACTGCATCGTGTTCCATGGCCACCACCCTCCAGTGCAGAACATTTCCCTAACCTCCAGCTGACCCGCCCATAACATGGGGTTAGTTCATCTGTGGACTGCCTGTTTGCACTGCTTTGTATCCTGATTGGCTGTTTGAAATCACTGCCTGGCCAAAAAACATTCCGTTATCTGCAAAAGATGATAATATCCTGAATTATCTGCAGAAAAAAAAAAGCTGCTTGTTAGCACTAATGCTAATCTGAGAAAACTAACACTCTGAGAAGTAGAAAAAAGAAAGCATCTGAGGACTTTCCTATCTCCTTTTTACTTTTGGTTTCACTTGAAGCACCGTCCCCCTCACCACTCCTGTCTGTGCGGAGCAGAGCACTGCGTGTGCCGTCCCCAGGACCACACTCCCTGCCAAGACCTCTGCCCACCGGCACCAGCACTGTAAGGATGCTGCCAGTCCCACACCGGGGATGGGACCACCATCATTTGTAGAGAAGCGGGGACAAGGAGACTTAAAGTGAGGTAAGATGGCTGTGTTTTTGCTGACAGTTCCTTTCTCTCCTTGCAGATGTCAAGCTTAAGCAGCAGTTCGGTGAGTAGAAGGGCTTTGAATCACCTTTCTCCCCAGCTCTCCATGTGCTGCCCCAGAGTTTTGGGGTGGTGTGGCTTCTTCTGTGGTGAAGCTGCTTCTCACCCTTCTCTCCCAAGGAGAAAGCAATTGAGATGGAAAAATTCCTTCTATGCAATATCCTGCCTGATCATGAATGTACCTTTATGGAGGTACCAGAGAACAGCATAAAGATTGGGGACATAGTGCTTTTCAACATGGAGTCCAGCAGCAGTACTTCGACCAGCTTCAAGCACGCAACTGTCTATTGCGGGGAGGGGGAGGTCATCCACTTCCAGAGTAAGTCCATGTGCCCTGTCCTCATGTTATGGCAGCCCACAGAGCGACATGGTGATGGCCAACTCTTCACTTTTCAGATACCGAAAAATCGCATAAAGGGCGAATAAGCAAAGAAGGATTCCGGATTATGAGACATCAGAGGGGGAAATGCAAGGTTCTCAGGAAAAGGGAGGGGATCAACCTTGAGACGTTCAAGAAGAAAGTCAAGGAGCTGATGAACAGCACAGCCGATTATAAATTACTGGACAACAACTGCATCAACTTTGCTCTCTATCTGCTGGATTTGGGGGATTTCAGCTTTCAGACTGTGAGTACAGAGCGAGGATGGGGCACTTGCAGTGGGGCCAGACAAGTCTCAGGAGAAAAGATATTCTTTTCCTACAGCCAAATAGCTATGGAGAGGAACCTGTCCTAGCAAGATTGACTGTGAGTATATTTGGTGTCACTGCTCCCCGTGTGGCTGAGTCCCCAGAAGGGTTAGGTCCCCAAAAGATCTGGGTTCCCAAAAGAGGGTTGGGTCACCGTGAGAGTTGGATGCCCAAGGAGGGTTGAGTTCCCCAGTGAGGGTTCTGTGTCCAAGAGGTTTGGGTTCTATAAGGCAAACAGGATCCTCAGAAGAGGTGGGTTCCCAAAAGAGGGTTGGTTTCCCCACTGACAGTTCAGACCCCAAGAACAGTTGGGCTCCCCAGTGCGGGTTCATTTCCCAGGAGGTTTGGGGTTCCAAGGAGGGCTGCATCCTCAGGAGTTGTTCAGGTCCCCCAGAAGGATTGTGTTCACCAAGAAGGTTTGGAGGCTTTGGGTGCTATCTCCCAACTTTCCCTGCACAGCACAACGAGATCGTCTGAGAGGTGCCCAGAGGCTTGTACCCCAGCACACACGCCCAGAGGAACTTTTTCCCCACAATTCATCTTTCCACATGTCTGCTTCCTTCAAAAGATGACCTGTAGGCGTTCCTCTCCATCTTTTGTGCTGGATCATTTCATAGTCGGCTCTCAGCAACCTCAGCACAGGGGTAGAAATACTAACCAGCTACTGTATTGACTGTTTCCACCTAAAGACTGCCTGTTTTCACTGCCTTACTCTGTGTTATTCAAATAATCATAACATTCAGAGTAATTTGCAAATAAGAATTACCTATCAGTAATAGTGCTTATCCGTGTATAACAATTCTTATCAGTGACTTCTTGTACTACTAATATCTATAACCAAATAATAGCATCCAAGGTAATGGTATCTCAAATAGTTATAATAAATAATTGTTATCCTTCTTATACTACTAATATCTATATACAAATAATAGTATCCCAGGTAATGGTATCTCAAATAGTTATAATAAATAATTGTTATCCTTCTTATACTACTAATATCTATATACAAATAATAGTATCCCAGGTAATAGCATCTCAAATAATTACAATAAAAAATAATATCCCAAATAATACCTAGAGATTCCCTGGTCTTTTTGGGTGACTGCAACTTCCCAGATGTCATCTGGGACCATCACACAGGAGTTCAGGAAATTCAGGAAGCTTCCTGAAGATTACGTTTTGGTTCAGGACTCAGCTCTTTGGTTATCCTCTATAGAACCAGGAGCTGATCCCAGAGGGCCCCTTCCAACCCGCCGTATTGACTTGCAGAGTCAAATTCTATAACCACAAAGTAGTTATAAAATCAGGTATGTTTTAATCAACGCTGTGCAGAGCCGGATGCAAGGGGGATAGCTCCTCCTGACTTGCACCCCGTAGGACAAAAGCTTGGTACAGATATAGGCAGAACTAATACATAATCAATGATTTTCCTGGAATTCATATACATATTCATTAGTTTTGAGAATTAATTAGCATACGGTCCCTCCCCCTCCAGCACGCTTCATGAGCAGTGGTTTTGGAGAACCTGGCATGTACAGGAATTTATGTATTCCTACTTGTTTTCTCAGCCTATATTTAATTGATCCCAAAAGCTAAGCTTTTCCCTGTTGGGCAGTAGCTCCTACTACTGCTGCAAAGTCATCTACGGGTTGTAAGAGGCACCCGTACCCACCACAAAATAAACCTCTTTATCCTGCTAAGGGCAGGTGCTACTTGACCAAATTTGTTGCGCTTTATGATGATGTAACTGCATCAGTGGACAAGGGAAGAGCTACTGATGTAATCTATCTGGTCCTCTATAACATCCATCTCTCCAAACTGGACATATATGGATTTGATGAGTGGACTATCCGATGGACGAGGAATTGGATGTGAGATCAGCGGCAAGTGGTCTCCTTCAAGGATCAGTCCTGGGACTGATGCTATTTAATATCCTAATCAGTGACATCAGCAGTGGGATGGAATGCACCCTCAGCAAGTTTGCAGATGACACCAAGCTGTAGGGTGCAGTCAACATGCCCAAGGGATGGAATGCCATCCAGAGAGACCCAGACAGGCTGAGCAGTGGGCCCAGGAGAACTTCATGGGGTTGAACAAAACTAAGTGCAAGGTCTGCAACAGCATCGTGGAAATCCTCACTATGAATACACGCTGGGGATGTAAGGATAGAGCCATGCAGAAAAGGACTTGAACCAGCAGTGTACCCTCACAGCCCAGAAAGCCAACCGTACCCTGGGCAGCATAGCCAGCAGAGTGAGGGAGGTGATCCTGCCCCTCTGCTCTGTGCTGTGAGACCTCACCTGGAGTACTCTCACTGTCCCCATGAGCCCTAGGTGCCACCCATCACACCGCTGGGACACTGACAGCTGTCCCATCCCCTCGGGGATGTCTCCAGAGGAGGCTGAGCCACTCAAAGGCCCCACTGGAGCATCTCCGTGCCATGTTCCCAGGCCCTTGCTGCAGGGTGGGCGGCACTGAAGATCCCAAGGCACCTTGGTGGCCTGTTGGGCTGTCACTGGCCCTGCTCCTGCTGCAGGGCAGCATGTGACCTCCCTCCTGTTGGGAATTGCTTTGGAAGGGTTGGGTGAGATGGTCCCCAGAGATCACTTTCCCTATGGTTCTGTGACTCTGTGCTTCTGGGAATGTTGGTCTTCACTCCCAACATGGGTTGGGCAACACTGATCTTTGTTAATTACTTCCACCCGAAGTCTGCACATATTTGGTGGTTCATATCCTGAGCAATGGGGTGAAATTACTGCCTGCCTGAAAAACAGCATTTTTTAGCTCCAAATGTGGAGAGGAAAAAAAAAAGTTTAAAAGGTTAAAATTTGGGGGAAAAAAAAAGCATTTCTGAATCAGCTACAAATATTGATAATGTCCTGAACTAGCTGTAAATATTATTTGTTAATGATAAGGATCATCCACAAACAGAGATAGTTCCTGTGAATTATAATAACAATGGAATTAGTAATAAAATTACCACTATTAGCAAAGGTAGTAAGAGTAAATGATGGTGATAGTAATAGTAGGTGATAATACAATAGTAAATATTCGTAATAATAGTGATAGTGATAATGAAAAAAAAACCAAAAACAACAACAGGACCCTGTATAATAGTACTCCAAATAATAATATTCCAAATAATAACATCCCAAAGAATTATATCCCAGTGACACTCCAAAATCATAACTGCAAACATACCAAATTATAATTACACGTTTCTGAACTTTTGGGAGTCATTTTTTTGTCCTGTACAGGTTTAGCCCTCCAGCTGGATTTACCCAGCAAAGAGTATGCTTGCCCTAGCCATGGGCTGCAGCTTGTGCGGGAGAACCATAGAATGGCCTGGATTGAAAAGGGCCACATTCAGGGATGGTGACTCAACCACCTCCCTGAGGAGCTGACTCCAGTGCTTGACAACCCTTTCTGTAAAGAAGTTCTTCCTGATATCCAACCTACACCTCCCCTGGTGAAAGATGGTGGAAAGCAGCTTGATGAGCACTTCTGACTCATGTTCAACTTGCTGATGACCAAGACCCTTAAATCTTTTTCAGCAGGGCTTCTCTGTAGCATCTCAACGCCCAGGCTGTATGTATATCCATGGTTGTTCCTGCCCAGGTGCAGAATCTCACACTGTTGGTGATTGCCCAGCTCTCTAATTTATCTAGATTTCTCTGCAAGGCCTATACACCCTCCACAGAGGCAACGGTTCCTCCCAATTCTGTATTGCCAGCAAACTTGCTCAGAGCACCTTCTAGTCCTAAATTCAAGCCACTGATGAAAACATTAAAGAGAAATGGCCTTAAGATGGGGAACCCAACTTAGTGACTGGCCGCCAGCTTATGTAACCCCATTTACTACAATCCTTTGGGCCCAACCTATCACTTTCTCACCTGTCACATTGTGTTTTTGTCTAGCTGTACACTGGACATTGTGTCCAGGAGGATACTGTGGGGAGCAGTATCAAAAGCCTTACTCAACCCCACACCCCCAAAATAACATCAACTGGCTTCCCTTGGTCAACTAGATGGGAAACCTTGTCATAAAAGGAAATTAAATTCATTAAACAGAATCTTCCCCTCGTGAACCCGTGTTGGCTGTGACCGATGACCACATCATACTTCAAGTGTTTTTCAATAACTCCCAGCATAATTTCTCCACAATTTTACCAGGCACTGAACCGAGGCTGACAGGCCTATAATTACCAGGGACTTCTTTCTCGCCCTTCTTGAAAATTGGAGCAGCATTTGCCAGCTTCCAGTCAACTGGGATCTCTCCAAATTTCCAAGACCATTGAAAAACAGTTGAAAGAGGTCTCACAATGATACTGGCCAGCAATCTGGGTACCCTGAGATGAATTCCACATTTCTTATGGACTTACATGCAACCAGGTGAAGGAACAACCCCAAACAAGTTCAGGGTTGGCTGGGAATTGATTGTTACTGCACTCACTGTCCTTCAACTCGAGGCATCTGAGGTACCAGAGCCCATGATCAGTGTGGAAGACAGAGGCAAAGAAGGCATTAAATATCTCTGCTTTGTCCATGTCCCTGTTGGTAAGGTGGCCATTCTCATCAGGTAACAAACAAATGTTCTCTCTGGTCCTCCTTTCGTTGTTAACATATTAAAACAACGTTTTTATTGTTTCCCACAGTATTGGCCAGCTTCAGCTCTAACAGAGCTATGACTACGTTTCTTCCTGCAGAAGTGAGCAGTAGTCTTCCCATATCTCCTAATCTCGTTTCTAGCAGCCACACACTTTCTTTTTCAGCCTAAGCTCTGGAAGAAGATCCCTGTTCAGCCAGGCTGGCCTTCTGCCCTGCCTGCTTGACTTCCAACATTTTGGAATTGCCTTTTCCTATGCTCTGAGCTGTTTCCTAAAAAGTGACCAACACTGATGGACACCAATGCCTTTAAAAGCAGTTTCCCAGGGGACCTTACTAACTGGTTCTCTGAGTAGCCCGGAATCTGCTCTCCCCATCTCCGGGGTAGCAGTTTTGGTGGCAGTTTTCCTCCTAGCACCATAGATTTTAAATGTGACTACCTCATGGTCGCTAAAGCCAACATGGCCAACAATCACCATGTCACCCACATGAACGTCTGTATCCAAAAGCAACAGAACCAGAAGGGCTCCTTTCTTCATCACCTCCCTTCAGGTTGTCACAGATTATCTCCTCTCTTACAGTGGGAATGATTTTGGTCCTCCAGTCCCTATCTGGAGGTTCAGGGACATGACAGGTGTGAAAAGCCTGACTGAGGCAAAGAACCCATTGAGTACCTGTCTTAGTTTCAGCTGTGGGAGGTAGATTTGGTCTGGCTACATACAGGTGACATTTCTAGCTCAGTGGGCCCATGACACTCAAGGCCATCAAGGAAGAGATGCAACGTACAGATGTGCTTTGCGATTGAAGAGTGAATGTGATCATGGATGCTATTTCACAGGTTATCCATGAATGTGAAACATGTGCTGTAATTAATCAAAACAAGCAAATAAAGCCCCTTTGTATGTAGGATGATGGCTGAAATATAAATATGGGGTGGCCTGGCAGGTGGATTATATCACACTCCCACATAATTCGCCATGGCAAAAGCCATGTAAGTACAACGGTAGAAGCAAACACCAGATGGCTGGAAACGTATCCTGTGCACCATGTTACTACCCATAATACTATCCTGGGTCTACAAAAGCAAGCCCTGTGGCAACACGGAGCCCCAGAAAGAACTGAGTCAGACAATGGGACTCATTTCCAAAACAACCTTACCTGGGCCAAGGAGCATGGCACTGAGTGGTAGTGATTGCATCCCCTGTCATGCACAGCCTCTAGGAATATCAAAGGATACAGTGCACTGTTAAAGACTACACTGAGAGCAGTGAGTGCTGGGACATGCAAACACTGAGACACACATCTAGCAAAAGCCACCTGATTAGTCCACGCTCAGAGGTCTGCCAATGGAGCTGGTCCTGACCAGTCAAAGCTCCTTGTACCATAAAAGGGGATCAAGTCCTGGTGGTGCACATAAAGAACACGCACCCAAAGGCAGGTTGGGTTACTCCTGCCTTAAGCAAAGGCAAGCCTATTCATGGGATTAGTTTTTCTCAGGGACCTGGGTGCACGTGGTGGATAATGAGGAAGGATGGGGATGTCTGTTGTGTACCTCAAGGTGATCTGATGCTGGGTGAGAACAGCCAAGAACTTGAATAGTATGACGTTGAATTGCTACGTAATACCGCGTGTCACCATTGTAATGGCGGCTGTATGTCTTGCTAACAGTGTTACAGTAAGAAGCACCCAGGTTAAAGAAGATCAAACTCCGATGGAACCAGAACTAGCTTCTGCATGCAGTAACCCAACTGTGAATCATTCCTCCTGTGCTGAAGGACTGTTATGACAGATAGAGCTCAAGGTTATAGACTAAATGAACTCCATGGACAATTTACACTCTATCCCAGCCCACAGTGACCATTGCACATGGTTATAGTATGTACCGTTATTATCAATAATTATAACCATTTTGGACAGTTGGACAAAATGTTCTCAGAGGTCTTTTCCAAACTTAATGATTCCCTGATTCTGTGATAAGGCTCATCCACAAATAGTGGTACCTATCTGTGAATAATAACAACAATGGAAGTAATATCAGTAATAAAATTACTGCTATTAGTAATGGTAGTAGTAGTAAGTGACAGTGATAGTAATAGTAGAGGATAGTAATAGTAAGTTAAAATAATAGTAAATAATAACAGTGATAGTGATGATGATAAAAATAATAATAATAGAAACAATAACAGCATCCTGAGTAACAGCATCCCAAATAATCACATCCCAAATGCTGACATCCCAAACAACGGCATTCCTAATTAAATAATAACGGCACACACCCCGCGTAACAAGACCCCCAGGCGACGCTTTACCCCTAAGCTCCTAAACTCCCCCTGCAGGACTGCGGACCCCAACGTTTCGGGGGAGGAAATCCTCCTCCTCCATCCTTTCTTTATGGGAGGAGGAGGGGTGGGTGGGAGGTGAGCCACGTGGGTGCATGGCCCTGAAACCCGGCGGCCGAGCATCCCCAAGGCCGTGCGGTTCCGCGGGTGCCGCGCTCCCCGGTGCCTTTAAGCGGTGGCGGTGGCCGTCCTCGCACGACGCTGACATCAGTGCGGCGTCCCCAGGCTGCGCATCCCGGCCTGCGCCAGCAGCGCCATGGCGGCCAGCCCGGCCTACGGCGAGGAGAAGGGAGGGTCCTCCAGCCTGGGGGAGCCCGAGTACGGCCACGACCCCGCCAGCGGCGGCATCTTCGCCTCCGACTACAAGAGGTTGGGACGCGGGGACGCGGGTGGCACATGCGCGCGCACACGCACCCCACGGAGACAATGGCTGCGGGGCTGGCGGTGACCCCACCTCGGGATGGGGACACGGATGGAGATGCGGCATCTTTTGCAAAAGGATGTGACGCCTCTTTGAGGGGAAAGCTGCGTTTTGGAGCAGGGGGGTGCG
>PPHD01012160.1:2559-18234 GCA_002909625.1 Bambusicola thoracicus | reverse complement strand
GATATACCAGTCAACTTTTTAGGATGTAACCATAAGAACCACTAACCCAGTAACTGTGTTTATTTCTTCATTTTTTTAGACAGAGTAGTGCTAATCCATCATGAGGGGAACAGGCTCACATACTTGCCAAAATGTTGCATAAATTAATATTTGAATGTAGTGTATGAAGACCTTGCACGTTTCATGCTTATTCACACTATTGAGCATTATCTACCAAAAAATAATAATAATAATAATCTTGTAACACACATCCAAATGATCACTGGACAGGCAGGGGATTTTAAGTCTTGGGTTTGGTGTTGCATTTTAAGGACTAGCAAAATACTTTACTTTTTTTTTTTTTTTTTTTTTTTTGTTACACTTACTGGTATTCCATTCTTCACATTCAGTGAAACAGTTCATTATTCATGTGGAATTAGACAACACTGTTCTACCTACACAGAAGATATTGTTTTAAACAGACTTGGCAAAATCAGTGACTTACATCTTAACTGTATTAAGCAAGAAGCCGATAGTTTATCACTGTCTGTAACAAGTATGCTACCAGCCCATTTCCCTCTTGCTGAACTGGCACTTGAGAATTAGCTATAATATGGAAAAAAAGACACTTTCTTGATTTCTATGTCCAACAGATTGTTTTATGGTTTAGTGTTTCAATGACCAGAAACAGAGGCAAATTCCTTTCAGAAATGACATACTTAAAATTAGATATTGTAAGGACTTCAAAAGTTAGTTTTATGATCTATTAACTGAGTTTTTAATTACAATTGGGTCAAGTATTTTTAATATTCTAATGAAAATTCTGCCTTAAAATCTTAGGATAGAAAAAAACTGCAAAAATACTGTTTCAGAAACACTAAAAGCTAAATGCAGATCTTAAATTGCAAATGATTTCTTTCTAAAAATATCTACAGACCACATGATTCAAAAAAGAGGCAATTTCACTAACTCAACTATGGTCTAGACTTCCGTGATCACTCATATTCACGCAAAACCTACTTATCATGTAGTTTCTTCCATTTGCCAATGAGCATGCTAGTGCAGTCAATCACTGCAATCCACATTGACTCAAATGCAGTTGTAAAATTACTCGTTAGACAACTTCTACTTCTTCATTTGTTCTTTTCTTTTTTAATATCCTCCAAACTATAATCAGGATGGCTATTTCATTTCATTTTATGCCCAGAATTGCAAATACAAACACAGTAATAAGGAGGTCAGAATCTACATATGTAGCTGGTAAAGAATGATCCGTTTACCTGTTATAGTATGTATATACGTCATATATATACTATATGTAGTATACATATATCAGGAAGAGGTTTATGCATTTGCTTTGGAAATGTCTGGAGAATGAAAGGTCACAACACAGCAGTAACAAAATGGATGTGCACTTCTGACTACCCTTTGTGAAAGCTGGTACTACTCAAGGATTCATTAAGCAAAGCTGGTGGTAGATGGAGAAGAGAAAACCTATGCCTATGACTGTAGCTATATTCAGGAACATCTCTGGGAAAGAGAACCATTCTAAAATTCAAACCTCCCCTAAGATCTAAGTAAGTAGGACTATAATTGGTAAAACAGAGCTTTTAGTGACAACCACAGCACAGAGCTGCATCTCATGTTCCCACCAAGTGAAAACTTTTTAAAAGGCAGTAAGTAACAGTGTTATTAAATAGATTATCAGAGTGGTGAGAAGCTAGAATTCTTTCAGATCAAGACATTCTTTCTTCATAGATCTGAATGGATGTTTTGGAACATGATTACTCATCTGAAGGTGATCTGTGGGAAACTTTGTTTTCCTCTGTACTTTCTTGGTAATTGCTACTTATTGTTGGCTTGGATTATTCTTTGAAGTGTTAGCCTCTGCATTCCTTGCATTCCTGCATGTGAAGCAATACATTTATCTGCTGTTTTTAGCATGAATGTAGAAAGGAAATAGCAAAGTCATATTTCTATACTGCAAGAGTGTTTAGATTAATGAAGTTTGGAATTAATACAGCCAAAACTGAGTCTTAGTTTAAGAAATCGATGCACTTGTGTCTTGCTTACTTGCATACAAACTACATTAAAAATGCTTTACCCAAGACTTTTGACTCCATAGAAAATTAAACAAAATTAACCTTTCTTTTTTTTCTTTAATCTTATGGGAAGAAACCTCTGTGTGTTTGGTTGTTGTGTTTGTTTCTAGAAGACAATTTGATCTTCATTTGAAGTTCAAAGGTTCAGCATCAGTAAGATATTTAATGCCCAGAAGTATTATTTCATGCCCCTTGTTTCAGATTACTCACTTTGGATGTCTGCATATTCCCACAAGCTAGTTAAGTCACACAAAAGTAGGTGAGAGAAACCATGAAATACAGACAGACTTCTCCCTGTAAATATAAATAAACTGAATTTGAAGAGTGTCTTACTTAATAAGAGATCTAAATTTAGCTCAAAATAACTGATCATATAAAAGGGAATTAATGTGGTTCTCAAATGGCATTTAACCTGGAAGTTAGCCAACAGCAACTGTAAATGTCTACATGTGGGAGATGGAGAGGTCAGCTCGGCCTCGTCGAATGTCAACTTGCTGATAATATGGTGTTGGGAAAGAGAAATAAATAGAATAAACAGGGATGTTTTGTAGCTAGGCCTAAGGTAAGCTCTATGTTGTTTATGAAAAATTGTTATGGAACTTGCTTGCTTTTGAGCCAATGGATTGTTAGTGGAAATGTACTGAATAGATGTATTAGAATATGAAAGGCCTGCTTGAAGAAGTAGTGAGGGATCATGCGATCTGTACCAATAAAGAAATCTTCCTTGCACGAGAAACCTGTGTCATGCGGCTAACTTGTGACATCTACTCATCTCCATTTTGCTTCTAGCAGATGTGTAACACATTTGCTGTCATTGTTAAGCCTGTGCATACAGCTCAGCAGAGTTGCAGTACTCTGAGTCTATGAACATACCCTGAAATAGTTTCAGAGGATATAATGTTTCAATTAAAATTAACAGGCTAAATTACTTACTTGCAATTTCTCTAAAAACTATCCTTTGCATATTTGAATTTGTTGTACATGAAATTGAAACACGATATGTCTCAAAATCATACAGATTATTTTCCAAACTCTCTTAAGAAAATTACCTACATTAACATAATGATTTCAGGAATGAAATTTCTATATGTTAAGTGATTTATTACAAACAAAGTATTTGCAGTTTTGATGTGTGGCTTTCGTAGCATCAATACATGGTTATAATAATACATTCAAACAGACATATTAATATTAGTAATAACATCCTATTGCATCCAGGAATTAGCATTTATCATCTTTCTCATTCATGATACCTCATTCCACTCAGTGGGTTTTGGAGGAGGTGAATCTTTTTCTGTCTCCTGAGTCACACCTCCCCTAGTAAGAAAGGGGTCACTACTGTGAAGGAGTTGTCCAACATTCAGAGGAATACACATTAATTTTTTGAGAGCTTTCTTAACAACTAGTAACTACTTGGAGGTAAACTTGGCTAACTGGCTAATTACAATTTATAAGCGTTACAGGTAAGAGAGTTTTAGGCAACGGCTACTACAGAGAGTAGAAGAATAAAAGAAGATAATGATAGAAGATAGAAAATGGGGACAGAGAGACAGACAGATCTATAAACAGCAAAGTGGCTCACTACTCCTAGATCCAGCCATGTCTTGGTGTCAGCTGCTGGTCTTCAGTAGAGATAGGTCGTTGGAGGTTGTGTCGGTCAGCCAAGGACGACTAACGAGGACAATACAAACTCTTATTTATGTCGAAAGTGGTCGAGTCAGGTGACTTTAGAGTGACAGCTTCTGGCTTTGGGATCTCAGCAGCAAATCCTTTGTTCGTGTCTTCCAGGTCTTGCAAATTCGAGTCTTCAGCCACTAAACGCTCCCGAGCACTCCCTTTCAAAGGCAAACAGCTCCAAAGAAATGCTTTTAAACACAAAATTGTCCACAAAGTGATGCTGATTGCCTCATGTTGATTTGAGACCCTCCTTACCAGTCTCAGACACGTGATCACAAATTACCATTATATTTTCAGATATAAGTAGAAGATGGTTTTTAAAAGACTTGTTCTCCAAATTGCTAGAATATTCAGTGCTAAATTGGAAATCTCTTAAAAAGCAAAGAAATTTTCTGATGAATGCAATGATTACACATTTACGGTGGGAGCAGAGAAGGGAAAGTGATTTATTTAAAGGATCAAATCTAATCATTTGCCTTTTTTTTTCCCCCCCCCATGCTAAATGTTTACCTCTTCATACTGGGCGTTTCAGTTCTCCTGCAGATAATTGGAAATGCCTCTTTAAAACGCATTTGAAAATGTTTTTTATGCTGACCCCTTACTTGCATATTTGGTCATCATCTAGCAAATATTTAAGCATGCTCTCACTCTGATTAATTGCCCCTAGTGCCAGGGGAATACAATGAGCTATCTAATGAAATGTTAGTAAAGATACAAGCTATTTTAAAAGATCAGCTAAGATAACTGGAAAACAAGCATTCAGTCAAACAAATGCACCAAGCTTCTTGATCAGAAAGCCCTTTGTTCAGATCAGTTGAACACAGAATCACAGAATCACAGAATCACAGAATGGCCTGCAAGTCTTTTTCAGTACTGGAGTTATTTGGCGTTTGGTCAATTTTCACTCTTTTTTCAATAGGCTAGCTTATTATATATATCATAATCAAGTCCCTTACCATCTTGAACTCCATCAATCTTATTTGCTTCTCCCATTGAAAACGTATTTCATACTAAGTTTGGAACTCCACTAAGAGTAATATAGAAGAGTAGCAAAAGAAGTTTCCTCTTTTGCTGTTCCAGTGTTTCTTCTGATTTATTTTCTTAATGTTATTCCACTGTCCTTCCTGTCACTTTCAAAATTTTTCAATATGTTATTGCAATGAGAAGTAGAATTGGTACAATCTTAATGCTTTTTGAAAATATTAACACAATATTATTTCTCTTATTCAAAATACCCTACTCAATAGCACATTTCAAACTCTCTAAAACTAAAGGGACTGATTATATAAAACTTCTTCAAGTGAAGTAAGCATGATTTATCATTTTTTTTTTCCATTACCATTGAGGGATTTGAAATATCTTAACTAAGTGTTAGGATGTGGAGTCAAATGCTTTTACAATAAATAAATAAATAAATTACTTTTGTTTGTTTGTCTAATACATACACATTAATGATAGCACAAACTGAAATTCATGTTCAGTAAAGGAAAAAAAAAGTTTTAACTTTTGCATTTTCTTCAACTTCCAAGGAGACTTCTTTACCTGAAGATAAAAGACTCCATATAAAAGTGAGAAAGTCTGGACCAGCTGGAAATAGATTTTCACTCCTACTGAAGCCTAGAGAGTAAGAAATGGCTAAGAAATAGTTTATTTTCTTTCATTCTTTTCACTTTAGAGAATATCCTGAAAACCCTGTAAGTGCAATGTCTATTAAAAATCAGTTAAAGCGTCATGAAGCAAACTATACATTCATTCACATGCAGGGGATCTAATAAGATCTAAAGATAATGATTTTTTCCCTCTTTTTCTCATATTTTTTTTTTTACTATAGTTATATAACTCTTTTTAATGGAAATATGCATGTGCTGCTAAAAAAAAAAAAAAAAAAAAAAAAAAAAAAAGGTTAACCCCTAAGAAGGTCCTGAGCTAACAAGAGAGCAAAAACAGCTAATTTGGAATCTAGACAAGTATGACAGAAATGCACCCTTCTTTTTCCTCTGCAAAGATTAACTTGTTGGGAAGACTCCATGAAAGCTCTGAATTCAAGACAGAGTTTCCCTACTTTATACTCTACTACATTTATCAAAGCTCATCGTATTCACTGGTCAGCAAGTAACAACACAGGAGATAAAAGAAGAGAGGATGTAAAAAGTTGTACTTTGAGATCAAGGGGAAGTAACTTTCTAGTTCCGAGCAGTGGGGGGCTTCAGTGCTTTAAGATGAGTCTGCAGTGCACTTCCATAGCACTGTTTGTTGTTGCTGTTTTAATTGCTTATAATAATGAACTAGATACAGAAATGTTGATAGAGAAAATTTTAATATTTCGAACAACAGATTACATTTTGTACTTCTGGAGAAGGTATATGAAGTGAAGTTAGTTGAAAAGAAAGAAGTGATGAGATTTTAATTTGAAATAATTTATTTCCCCCTCTATCATCTTCAGACAATTCCTTGTTGGATTTTTTTTTTTAATCTCAGTTTATTCATTGTTATCATCTTATACAATTGAATGAGACTACTCACAGATTATAGGGCTTTCAGGTCACTTCAGGTAGACCAAAAGATTTCTCAGAAAAGAGATGTTCAAACTTGATATTTGAAAATTGGTTTATTTCCATATGTTTTGATTTAAATTACAGTCTACTAAATGTGGCAGTGAGGAAGGCTTATGTTAATAGTCTCTCTGGAGACATATACAAAGAGATATGATTATAACATGATTATAAGTTCTGGCTTTTGTGATTTCTATGATTTTTTTCTTGAATTATGAAAATTATGAAGATAAAAGTAGTTATTTTTCTGAACTGCTATTTATGACATATAATAATCCCCTGTGGCCCTACGGATAATTTCTCTTGAATAAACTTTAATTTATTAAAGCACTTTTTTGGATTGACACGTCCTTTCTTATTATTTCAGTCTGTGTGTTTTTATTAATTACTTATAATCAAGCATTCAGCATTCATCTAATAGTCAATTAGTATTCAGCCTGTCACCTTGAGGGTGGCGGAGCACTGGCACAGGTTGCCCATAGAGGTTGTGGAGTCTCCCCCTTGGAGATCTTTGAAGCCGTGTGGACACGGTGCCAGGTTTGCTCTGGAGTTATCAAATAACATATTTAACCAATTTGCTTTTTTAAGTAAAGTTCAAAAATTTGAAGTTTGCATATCTGACTTATTGAAGTTAGTGATGTATACACAGTGAAAAATGTCCAAACTAGAAGATAGAATTCTGTACCAGAGCACTTTTTGCTTCTTTCTATGCAGAAACTCCTTCATACTAAAGTCTATCCACCTGTCTTTGGAGAAAAATGGGAGAAAGAGAACTGGCTACATACAGCAGACATTATAAAACCAGGAAGAAAAATGATGAAGGCAAAGCGTTTTATGGAAAAATGATCACATTCACAAAGAAGTACAGATAAATACTGTGTGTCCACAGTAACATTTTTTCTAATACCTCTGGAATTGCTCAGGCACTGTAACCAATTTTACAAGTGCTCTAAAATTGTATTACTAGTTCCTACGTTCATTTACTGTAACAACTTTCCATGAAACAAAGAAATGAAAATTCAGGAAGGCAGAAATGAACCTTGGTAAAGGTTCTTGGGAACACAGGAACTACTGTTTTGGAAGCCTAAACAAATATAGACAGATATTATTATTCCCTGTATTAGAATGAGGCAAAATAGCTACCCAGTCTAAGATTCTTCTGCTCTAACTTCCGAATACCAAAGCAAAGTCTGAACTACCAGACTTACCTTTAAGGATACTGGGAAAATGCAGCCAATAGCATTTAAGAGTTTCTAAATTCAAAAATAAAGTTTAAGTGACTCCTTAGTGAAATAACACTGCATAATTGCATAGATTGACAAGTTAGGCTACAAACATGGTCTTAAATCCTACAAACCCAACATTTTTTACTGTCCTGGTTTTATCAGTATTCCTTATCATGACATCATGTAGCTGTGCTGGGGCACAGTGCTATGCAGTAGCACTTCTTGAGTACTGTGCTTCTAGCAGCCTCAGCTATTGTTGTGATCTCCAGCTCTCTGAGAGAAAGATAAGCTGAAAAGAAACAGACTACAATTCCCAGAAGGCTCCAGTAATCCTCATGTGATTTCCAATTCTGGTTAATGAGAGAGAGCTCTCTACCCTTCCAAGAAGCCAGCCATGATTGCCTGCTAACATGGACTCAGACCAGCATTCTTTCCTCCCATTTTTTGTTTATTTGATTTATTGTTCTTAATCATTTTATATTAGCTCACATTACTTTTAATAAATTTATTCTCTTATCTCAGTCAAGTTGTTTTTTTTCCTATTCTCTCTCCTTCTCCCATGGGGAAGGAAGGTTATCGCATGATTAACTCTTCAAAGATTGACATTTACATTGAGGCAGAATGGGGAAACTTTCATTTTTATACTCTAAATATTTTGAAAAACATCTTAAAAGCAGTGATGTATAAAGAAGATAAATAGCTACTAGAAAGACATTGCTGATTCATTACCAAAAACCTTTGTTTGCAAGGGGATATATTCTCATTTGATGAAAATCCACATAGCTTAATTAAAATGAATAAAATTGGGCCAAATTCTATTTAATTAATGTTTTGCTCAAAAAAATGAACTTTTTTTAACCATTCAAAGCTTACTGCAGAAGTATGCAAATAGATTTTAATATGCTATTTAAAATAGACAAGCAAGAACAACAAAAACATACAATGTGATACGTTTACCATATGCTTCAATGGGATTTTGTTGGGGGCCTCTCTCTTTCCCATTCCCTCCAAAATAAATTGGAAAGAGGATTAAAGCTGATCCATACACATATGTGGGTAACCTACGAGTATGTGTTTGTCTACTGAAATCATGGAAGATATAAAAAAACATGACTGTGCTTTGTATGATACAGCTTTTCTTTTTATTGTAGCTATTCTTTATTCCTATATAGGATGATAGCTTAAAAGTTAAGAAAGAGCTTTTGAAACAGCCTGTTTCTTTGATAAAATTATTGCCATTTTGGTGGGGTTGTAGGAAGGGAATATTTCATCAGCTGTTAATTTTTATAGATTCTATAACCACTTGTGACTTGCAGAAGACAAAACACAACACAAACAGTTTTTTTCCCAACATAGTTCTTTTCTTCAATATCATTTGATTCCTCACAAATAGGCTCACATCTTCCAAAGGGAATCCCACTAGAAGTGCTAGTATGCATTGAGTGATGAGGCTCTTATGTTACTGAATACAAAAACAAAGTGCACGCATGATGTATAAATTCCCAAAATTGAACTGTACTAGCTGTGTATGCGTCTGTGATACCAAAAAGACATTTAAATCCAGTTAATTCTAAGTAATTTAACTGATCAGAAAAAAATATTTCCTGCTTATTGCTTTATATTGCTAATAGGACATGCAACTGATTTCCAAATCATTGAATCATTCAATTTAGGTATAATGGCTTGAAGTCTATAAGCAGACAAAGTAAAAAGAAAATACATGCTGTATTTCATAGCATGCACAGTTTTGCCTCTCTTATGCTTTTCAGACTTCATTCAGTCTTTTGGCATAAGTTTCTCATTTGTTTTCAAGAATCATTAGAACCAAAGGAGTGATTTTGCCCCTGGATATTAGTGTAATACAACTCTTCAAGGTATAATTGTATAATACCCAATGGCATAAGGAATCTTATTTATGTATCACCCTAAAAGGTTGATGCACCTTGATCTTTTGTCACCAACTTCATTAAAGATTCAGCCTCTGCTCCAAGGTTTCCATTCTACAAAAAAACTCTCAAAAAACCACCAAAATAAATATTTAAAATTAGAATTTAAATGCATAAACTGTAGCCATAGCCATAAAACTATGACATACACCTTTGATAATCCCCGTGATGACAGATAGCAGATAATTTTAGAGGATAGCTGCAAGAATATTTAAAAAAATCCACAATTATTAAAAAAAAAAAAATTAAAAGTAACAAGCAGAAAACTTTAAGCAGCTTTGCTTTAAAAAGTTTATTTTCATAAATTTGCATTTCTTAATGCATACTTAATACCTCATTCTTGAAAGGAAAATTTTAATTTTCAAGCAAGGTAAGTTTTTACTCTCCTATTTTAGAATAACATAAATTGCAGCATAGGATAAATAATTTTGCAAAAAGTATTTTGAAGATACAGCACAGTTGAGTGAATATATTATTTCTGCTTGTTTACACCATTCACTAGAAGATGTTATACATGCCTTTACTAGAAAAAATCTCTTGCCAGACAAAATCAGACAAATTAGTCAAGTTAGTCTTTGGTATATAAACTCAGCTGGCTGACTTCATGCAAATGAATTTACAGACTACTCACATGACCCTTCTCTCATCACAGCTGAAGAAGATTAGGTCTAGGGATTTAAAAACCTTTAACAGAAACATCTTTGAAAAAATTAGCACCTCTTAATAGCAAGGTAGGTAGGTTCTTACTTCATTGTTTCAAAATGTAGAAGGAAATGTTTAAAAATCTTCAGCATGTAATGAGAGCTGAAAATCTTTACGCCCCAAGTTAAGCTGAAACTTTCAAGCAATGTCACATCTTTTTGAAGTAAAGTACTGACTAAAGTCAACGGCTGTGATTTTAACAGAAAATACACTTATGGAGGAGTAAAGGAAAAAACAGATTTTATCATAAACTACTTCCTTATGCATTTGTAGTAGTTGTAATAAATTAGGACATCTGAGATGGAGTAAAAAGTTCTGCGTACTCAGAACATCCTTCACTATTTTCTTAATTAATTGAGTTTGTAGGACCCAATTCATTATTACTTTTTAATTTTCCTCCAAGAAGCTATGTCAGCTTTCTGACAGTGTTGTCATAAGAAATTCCAGATACCTTGCTTCTATAAGGCAACAGTCCAAAACACATGAACCCTCTAGTATAATTTACAGTCCCACAAAACGAAGATCGAAGTGAACCCAAAGGCTGAGCAATGTATGATGATGTCTGCCATGCACTGTTCTAGATGCAAGTAGATCACGTTCCAGAGCAGTAAAAAAAAAAGTGATCATAGAAGACTAATATGTTGGAAAGCTTTTTTTTTTTTTTTTTTCCCCAGAGAATTTACAGGAAGGATCAAGGTTCCTTGCCTTTTGTAATCACAAGTAATAATGCAGGAAATTATTTAGTTTAACAACATCAACATTTCCCAGCTTCCACTGATAAATTTCAGACTTAAGACACAGTTGTAAATAATAACATTAACAGTAAAAGACCAACTCCCCTTCTGTATTTTGCATTAAACAGTTTTGCAGGTACCCATGGGCTCCAACACAGGCTTAAAGCCCTGGCAGTATCAAGTTCTATTTGGTAACATCATACAGAGGACTCTTGTAGGCTTTCTTGTTTCAAGGAGCAACAAACTGGGAGAGATCTGGACAGGTGGACCTCCTTCTACTTCCAGCTTTGCTGGAAACTGATTAAAACTGATTGCCTGTTACAAGATCACCTTTGAGAGAATCCACAGGAGATGAGATCAAAGTGTTATGTCCAAGCACAGAACATTCTACAGGAATGTGGCTAAGACACTGTGCCCAACAACCTTAATTTATTTTTTTTTTAACAAACACTTCAACATCTGTAAGGACCTCGTGCCTTAATATATCTCTAGATTATATCTTGTAATTTTTAAAACAAGACTGCTCCAAAACTACTCTTCCTTTTCTACCATTCTGGATTCAGTACTAAGCCAGAGGAAAGAGTGCCACCAAATGATCAGTAGGTAAGTGCAGGTTGCAGCTTGTAACTCTTGGTTCCTGTAAATTTTTGCATCCTCCACTGCCTGTAGGCTAAATAGAAATTCAGAGGTGGCAAGCTGATTTCACAGTTATTGGTATTTACAAACAAAAGCACAGAGCTGTTTGTATTTTAAAGCTGAATGGGAAACAGTGATCAGCTTTTCATTTAACTTCTTAACTGCAAATAAGCTTGAAAGCATCTCAGCCTGGCTGTTGAGAGCAGCAGCCAGGCAAAGGCATCAAGGGAAAAGAAATGGAAATCCTGAAGTATCACAGTTTGCTTTGCTAAATTCATGGGAATTAGGCAAGAAAATTATGGCAGAAGGGTGAGGTGCACTCATGAGGAAAAGACTACATTCTAAGAGTAGCTTCTTGGAGAAAACTGCTTCTTTCCTCATCATGAAACTAAGAACTACCTGGTGGAACGAAAAGATAAATACTTGTATAGCATATTTGAAAAATTGCATGTAAATTGTAACAGAAGTCGTATTTTAATATATTGAGACATTGCAGGGGGTGTCAGTCACATTAATACATGCCTCGGGTGGTTGAATGTTCAAGCGCTCCTTGTCTCCCATTGCAACAGAGGAATGTGTTAATGAGTCCACAGAACATAATCCTGTCATATTTTAATGCTATGTTAATTTAAATTGCTGTGGAAGAAATCCTGAGGCAATGAACATCCAAAGCATGGAGCCAAAAGAAGTCATGCATTTTGTCTTGATCCCTTGGTCACACAGGCCTAGTTCCCTTAAGCGAGAAATTTCTAAAGACACCTTGAGGGAGGAAGAGCTACACAGTAGTTACCTTACTCTCAGCTACCTTTTCCTCAGGGATAGGTGATAATAAAACTGCTCTGCTGAGGATTATTTGGAAGTGGATTGAGCATAATTTTTTTGCAACCTTGCTGCTTTACAGAGAAGTTGAAGGATGCTTTATATCCTCTCTTTGTTGTGTGTTCCCAACTAAGATTTCCAAGGGGGTGGGGAGGGGTGGGGAAGAGAGAGAGAAAGGATTAAAAGACCTTTGCTATGCAGTAGTTCAAATGTGACCTTCTAACAAATGCTACAAGCTCTCTGTTCGAAATTTGTATCTTTAAGGGTATTTTAAAAATGAGAAGACCCATTCTGACTTCAACCTTCCCACCGATACAGGGCAAGCATGACTTCTTAGCTAGACCTAGAGCATCTTGATTCACACTGTGAGTGCTGGAGAGTGACAGTGATATGGCTCAGTCTTTTTCTTGTAAACAAAGATTGCCTAGTTGAGGTTTAGCTGACATGGGAAATATTTGTCTCTACATATCTGCCATCAAATTATCTTATCTTCTTGGGTGTTCAGAAAAGAATATTAATGTGGGTCCCCAGCCCCTCTACTATTCAGAAGCTCTCAGGGTTGTAAACAAAAGCAATGAACCATAAGAAGTCTCTGAAAAAATCTCAGCTCTGTTTTAGATGTAGAGAACTGAATATGGAAATGAAGTCATTCCCAAAGACAGTAACAGTTGTCCCAGTCTGGATCTTTCCATTTGTATTAGTATTACATATTCACTCAGTAGTTCTAAAACACTGTAGACATAGCCAGTCTTGTTGCAATACATACTACAAAAGCCTTTGTGGCTCTAACAGGAAGTCCAGTAAGCACTTACACTGTAAGTCCACTTACCCTTTAGGACCATTCTTAGTTCCAGATATTCATCTATTCAGTAAGAATGTTTCTAGTCACACGTAGTTGCCACACGTCCTTTTTCTAAAGCACTGTGATTTGGGAAATGGCAAAACAGACAGAGTTAAGAGGTTTGAAACAATACCATGAGCTTGTCCAAGCAGAGCTTGTAATCCTTGTGCTGGGTAAAGATGAATCATTACCATAGTGTTTTTTCCTCACTTTTCTCTGGAGTGAGACAGGTGGTCAAGCACATCACTCTGAACACCAGAGTATCCGTGCCAACCTTGAGATGTGCCAAGTGACAAGCAGCCACTGCTTGCCTTCCATCTTTTCTAACAAAGGTGCTTCACTGCCATCTACCCTGATGGATTAAGCATGATCACGGGCTGTATCCTAGGATTCTGAAATATCTCATGCTCACAGTTTAAGTGGTCTTCCTCTTTCACTTTTCTCTGATATTGAATTAAATGTGGTTTCCCATATTCCCAGTGGTCTTTTAGAACAGAGATAGACAGCAAACTCTCACAAAATTACCTTTCAGTATGGAGAAGAGACTGAAAAGCTGTTTCTTACAGATTCAATACTATCAGGAACAGACTCAGTACTCACCATGGTGGAGTTGGAGAGAGCTGCATATTCTGTCTGCACTAGGAGTTTCTGAACAGCGCATAAACTATATTGTTCATCCTTAGGATTATGAATAAAAAATGAAAGCACTCTCATGGCTCATGGAAATTTAGATACCACAGAATCCAATAGAACAACACACTGCATGCCCTAATTATAGGAGAAATTCTTTCTTTCTTTATTCATTTTATTAAGATCCATAATTTTACCAGTGTTTTTTTTTTCCAATTACTTTGTTGTTGTTGTTGTTTGTTTGTTTTTCTCCTGTTTCTGAGGTATCTCAGATGCATTGTATGTGTGATACAACTGGAGTTCCACTGAAAAATCTGCATGTATGAGTAGTAATTGGCTATGCAGTGCAGAAGATTGCTTTTGATCAGACTGTGAGGAAGCCAGAATTTTCATCCAGATTCCTTTCTTCCAAAGGTCAAGTTCACTTAAGATGTCTACACTAAAATCTTCCATTTCTCCCCAGTGTCTACAAAGGTAGTCTGGGTCATAAGCTCAGAATGGTGATGACCCTCTGAGTGCCTAAAGTTCCGTAAGATTTATTCTGCCCTAATTACTAGAACTAGCATCACAAATGGCAGTGGTAGAGAATTTGGCTTGATTTATTAGAATACTTTGCAAAAGTATCTTGGTATTAATTTTGACAATTTTTTCTTTTAAAACTAATTTAAATGACTATTCAATGTGTGGTTTTCTGATTGAGAAACTTAAAACTCTCATTGTTAAGTCCCTATTAAGAGTGTAAAACTAAGGACTGGTTTAAGAACATTTTACATTTTCCCTGAAAAACAGCCTTAGAATTAACTTCTGTATATATGGATTGCACAACAAGCTCTTGTGGAAACACCTGAATTTATTTCCATCATTGCTGATATATACATTAAGAATTAAGACAGATTTTGATTTTGGTGGTGGTCCTCTGGTTGTTGTTTGTTTGCTTGCTTTTTTGTTTCTGCAGCTTTAATGTAAGTATTTTTGCTTTAAAAATTCATGAAGATTTGGCCAACCTTAAGTCACAGATTGAGAAAAAGCTGGCAGTAAAATCTTGTTCATTTTTTTCAGTGGTGGTACTTTTAATATAATGTCAAACCATGCAAAATAGATACGTGAAAGATAAGGTATTGCAGGAAAGAGATGCAGGACATGAAAGAGGAGAAAGGTAGCAAATGGCATGAAAAAATTTACCATTTACATTCTTTCACTGTAAAGCTACATCCTTCTATTGTATCTCTGTATATCCTCCCTCTCTTCCTCTCTTTCTCCCTTTCTTTTTCCTCTTTTTTCTTCCTTTTTTTCCTCCTGTATTTCCCCTGTCTTCAAAATACAATCAATAACAAAGATTATCCTAGCAGAATAGGGGTTGTATTGAAAGTAAGAGAACCTTTTATAATTCAAAGCTTTTAGTCAACACAAGTGTAACTCGGTTAAGGTCTGACTTAGGCTAAGAGTCTGGGCTTATGCTACTGAATCACATTGACCTTAACTGTGAAAAGGACAAAGGCGGAATTATGCCACTACAGTTTCTCAAATTACAAATTTATGCTTCTCAGTGAAATATTCAATATTGGATTTTATTCTGCAAAAGATGAGAGATCCATACTGAAAGCACTTCCAGACATCTACCATACCACACAGTATCAGAAGCAAACCTGACTTTCCAAGGCTCTAATGTGGCAAAGGAGAAGCAAGGCTGCAGCTATTTAATAGTACCCAGAAGTCTGATGCTCCAGGCAACTGCCTACCAGCTGACAATTTAGTTTGGAATATCCTAGCAATTTTGCAATTTTCTATTCCTAGCAGTCATATTTACTTCTGAAATCGCACTTTAAGCAAG
>PPHD01012159.1:0-14697 GCA_002909625.1 Bambusicola thoracicus | reverse complement strand
TTTTTTTTTTAAATTTTTTTTTTTTTTTTTTTTAAATTAAGTATCACCTGGTGAAATTTTTGCTTGCTTCTAGAAACAATTAGAGGACAGTAGTTTGGGAATATTGCTTTTGTTAACAGTTTCACTTCTTCTCTGCTTCTTATTACAATTTTGTCAAATACAAACAGTTACTTAGAGAGAAAAACATATAACAGGTAATTTGAGAGATAACTTAGATTCCTTTCATGCTTCAAGGAAATAGGCAGTACTTAGATGTTCTCCATACTCCCCACTGTCTAGAACTAATCTATTTTGTACCTAGACAAAGTAGTTATTCTTTTGGTGAGGAAAAATTTGCAGGTCTGCTAAGAAATTTGCAAACTTCAGCACTCCTCATTTCATTTATCACATAAATTATAGTGGGAACAAAGTGGCTTAACAGCAAGAACAGAAGCTATGTAGATCAGACTCCAGTCCAGTTCTGTAGCACAAAATGTTTCTACTTATTCATTTGGGTATCTGAACTTCTGATTGTGTCTTGCAACTCAACTTCTGACCTTCTGGGGTTCATGAATCACTTGCCTATTTTGACCTCAGTATAATGTATTTTTCCTCTCCATAACTACTTTCTTCTCAGAAGCTGCAGCTGCTTAAGAAACACATGTGTGTAAAAACAAGCATTTCTCAACACACAACATTGGGAAATGACCCATTTTTTTCATATTCACCTATATATTTAAAAAGTGTCACATTTCTAGATTTCTCCTCCTTTAAAAAGAATTGGTGTTTCTTATTCAGAATTAAATTCAGAAATCTTCCTAATCATGTGGAATATTTCTGACAGAACTGTTCTAAATAATCAAAGGAAGGATCTCTGCCAAGTTAACTTTCCTGTTGACTGAGCTTATTTATTAAATGAGTATTTTACACAAATCTCATTTGTCTTCTGGTTCTTTCCCTCTTCTCTCTCTTACTTCTTTGAAGTGTTTTAGTTGGAGTATCTGCTGTCAGGGCACAAGAGATCCTTGTGCTATGATGCCTGGCAGATATTAGCGGTGGTAACAAAACAAGCACAGGAAATTCAGTGTTGAAAATTCAGTTGATTCCGCTGTAGTACCCATGAGCAAATCCATTGCCCTGGGACAGCAGCTTGCACTCTTCTGGCATGATAGGATGAGGGACTGAGTGAGAGGAGATGGAGCAGAGAGGATTGTGCTCTCCTCTAACTTCCACCTCAGCTTAATGGAGAAATCCCTTGAGTCCTCGGGTTCAGTAATGCTTTTCCACATCTTCCCTTAAGGAGGAGAAACCCAGGGACCTTGCTGCTTGGAAAACCCACAGCACTATTGGATTTCACCCCTTTTTAATTTGTTGGCCTCTGTTTTGTTTGTTCAATGTGTTAATAATTAGAAAACTGCAGTAACAGAGTAGGAGAATTTTTCATTCCTCTGTCCTACCTTCAAACACTTCAGTAAAAGTAAGCAGTAAATATACATGCATGATTTAAATAATCTTTTTAAAACTAATAATTTTAACCAATATCGTTTTACTTTTGCCACCTCTTATATTCTGAACATAAGTGAGTAAATACTGAGAATGTTCCTTATTAATATGTGCAGAACTGGTTGTAGATGTTCCTTTTAATTTATGCTTTAAGGAATTGAGTATTGAAATGTTGGGATGCAGAATTTTTATTCAGAAGGTATGTGTCTGTTATCTGGCATAAAAATTCTGTGGCTCAGTCATTCCTTAATAGGAGATTCATCTGACAAATATATTCCTGAAGCAACACTTCATCATCAGTGCCACACTCAGGTGGCATTTCATCAGGAAGTGTCACTTTCAGAAGCAGGAATAAATCCCTGTTCTTCCACTGAAACATAAGCAAAACAGTGCATGAACAGGCCAGGAAGAAAATGCACTTCAGCATGAATGAAGACTGCTACAGGGGCATCAGCCAACACCTCAATACAGTTAATTCCTTATCAAGCACTGTGACAGCTACATTCACTTCTGCGTTTCTGAGAATAATTTGGACCTCTGTAGAATGGAACTCTGAGGCCAACCCTAATATTCTGTATTTGGTATTTTTGGAATTCCTGTTTGTGTGTTATGGAATAAAGTGCAGACAATTTTCCAGTAAGTTGCTATTGCTCATCAGTTTTTATTAGTCATGTATGAGGATGCTTCAGACTATAAATCTTTTACTGGTCCAGGCTAACTGTTGCCTCTTCTGTGCTTCTTGCCAGCATAATTTTTTAGGGAGAAATTACGCAACTTGATGAGAAATAAGTAAATAGTCCTCTTTTAGCAGCTATTTGAAAGAGCAGCTGTTTAAGGCTATTCAGCAGTGGCAGATTTCAGCAGTATTACTTGAGAATCTGTAGGTGGTGTACCATATGCATGTATTGCCACATGCTGTGCTGTATTTGTCTAATGCAAAACTCTCGCTGTCAAACGTGTTAATCATATTTATATATTTCATATTTATATTCATAGTGGTCACTGCAAAGTATTTGGACAGATTCTGGTAACCTGTCACCTTGTAGTATGGATATGGAGTTTGGATGAGGAGAAGTCTAGACTTTAATATTTTGTACTCACCAGGCCCAGAACAGTCACTTGTGTCCCTTGTTCCAAATACTAATAGTATGTAAGAATGTGATGTGGGGAGAACAGAGCATATGCAGTTTGTATTCGCATGCAAACGTGGAGCATTATGGTGTTGGAAGGCAAGCTGAGGGTCTACATCATTAATGTGCACTCTCATGTTCACGAGAAATGTAGCTGGAAGTAGCATACACAAATACACACTGATCCTTGCTGGGGCTCCTGTGAAAGTCTAGTGAAAGAAATGCTTCAGTTTATCCTTTCTGCATCTTCATATTTATGTCCATCAAAGAAATTAAAAGCAGTTGTCCATGTTTTCCTTGCCTCCCAGCCCTCTTTTCCTTGCTGTGGCTTCATCCATATTTCACACTGATCCAAACTGCGGGATGAACAGAGTGAGCCCCGATCCAGGCCATCATGAGGACCACTAGGTCTAGAAACTCTCTTAATTGGAATGCTTGGATCAGTCCTTTCTGAGGGGCTTATAGTTTGCTTTCTTTTTTTTCATCATTTCTGAGTAGATGAAATTTTAAAATGTCAATACCTTGATTTATAAAGAACATCTTAAGTTTTGTTTGCTTGTTTTTTTAAATATTGTTAAACTAATTTTTCTGTAGGGCTTGTGTGTACTATTTAAGTTGTCTTTACCAGCACCAGGATATAAAATGAGAGTAGTAAGAAATTTTACAAGTGCTGAAAGGAGAAAGGAAAGTAAGATTTTTTTTTTTTTTTCCAGAAAATGTATTGCAGAAAAATATATATATATGATTTTAAAGTTTTATTGGCCGTCTTTTGGGATGAACTATATACCTTTCTATTTCCAAACAATACAATATAATGAGAATGCTTAAGACATAAGAAAAGAAAGCACTTTAATTAGATAACACTCGATGATTTTCCAAGCTGTTTTATTTTTTAGGTCAAAATTAGCAATGGTCGTGCTCACCCTAAATTTGATCATTTGACATTTTAAGCTTGAAGAAACTGCCATTTTTATTTTTCTTCTTATGAACTGAATGCATTTATAAAAACTAGCTGCATGTCTTAGCCATTAGTCTTCTAAATCTTTTGTATGGGAGCTTGTGCATATAATGGCATCTGGAGTAAGTAAAGCATTTGCCCTAGCATCTCCTTAAAAGAATAATGAGAAAAATACATACATTTCATAATGACCCATTCTTTTTTTTTTTTTTTTTTTTTTTTGGCTATGTCAGGTACAGTGAAGCCTGTGCTTTCAGATTCAAAATGATTTTTGGCCTCTGAAAACTGGGGCCATCTCCTCGTAGACTGGTGAGCAGCTGCCAGACTAACGTGTCTCTTCCATGAGCGCTGCCGGCCCACTGCCTGTCCCTCACCAATCCTCTTGCCCTTGCAGCTCAGTTGTCTGCATGGGAGCCAGCCAAGTGCAGACGCTTTCCTGACCTGACCGAGCAGCCATCTGGAAGGGGGCAGATGTTGTTATCCAAAAGTACTTTGGTATATGGCTCCAGGGGTGTTAAAAGCTCCCACCAGAAGTGCAAGCCCTGCCACGTAGTTAGTGAAGCACCTGTCCTTGAAGTGAATGCTTCTGTCTCTTGTCTCGGGCAGCGCATGGTATGCATGGCAAGTGGAGAGGAATAGAGTGCCTTGGGGTGAGAGGATGCCCTGGCCATTTTTCGGTTGCTCCTAATGTGATCAGAGCACCCTCAGGATTAGGGGCCCTCTCCTCTCTCTTTCCAACCAGCTGATTGCCATCTTTGAGTCTGAAATGGATTGGGAAATTAGGGCTCCAGCTCTGCTCACTCCCCACCTTTCCTGCTGTTTCTGTATGTAGTTTTGCTAATGGTGGTGATGGTGACACTGGTTAACTGGATGCTGTTTTGACATCTCCAAATATTTTTGCACAGCTCACTATCTGCTTGGTGGTAAACGGCAGTTGAATGGCCCTGTGTAGGCCATAAATAAATTATTGGTCTGTCTAGACCTCTAATGTACTTCGAAAGCCCTGTTTAAAAGCTCAGGCACTTTATTGTTTTGGTTGGTCTTTTGTGCTTCACAGCCCTTGTCTAATGGTGTCTCTTGTCTAATGGTGATGAATCAACTGTAAGCATGACGGATCTCCCAGGGAAATAGCAGATTCCTCCAGTCATGCAGGGTCTGGTCTTGGTAGTAAAGATGAAATTCCTGCCTGAGAAGTTCTTGTGAAGTTGGCTTTAGGGTATTTACAAACTACCTGTTTGTAAATAGACCTGGAAGAACAAGATTTGGCCCTGCTGTGTTATACTGTAAATGCATTGATCCGGATGGAGACATTGACTGATACTGCAGCAACAAAAGTACCATTTGGCCTAAACGTTACGGGGAGGTGTCACCAAGCAGATCTGTTTCTCAGGGACCTGTCAAGGAGGAAGCCAAAGTGTCTGTGCTTCTTTGGACCATCTGAGCTTCCCTGGAAAAAATTTCATTTCCAAGTTGCATTCAGTTTTTATTCTCATTGGCACAGACTATGTTTAATGTCTTTTTTTTTTTTCTTTTCTTTTTTCTGCAATAATAGTAAAAATCTGTTTTTCTTCCCTAACTATGTGCAGGCTGGCATGGCTTTGACTTATGATCCAACAGCTGCTATACAGAATGGGTAAGAAATGCATGTTTTCTTATGCCTTTTTAAAAATTATTTTGAATACCATATTCTGTTTTCTCTTTCTGTGGTGAAACTCATTCAGAAGCAAATTTACTCAGTCATATTTTGTCTGCAGCATGTGATGCTATACAGTCATGTTCTTCTTTTAGTTTCCCTTTTATTTTTATGCCCTTTTGTTTGTAATATCCATTTGAATGGGAAGTTGTTTTTCCTAATAGTTTCCATCTCTATTTGGCAAATGCTAGCAGTTGTTTTTTTAATCTCTCTCTCTCATGAAATGGAAACCAGTAAAGTTTCCCTTTACTGACTTTGCTTTTGTTAAAATGATCATTGAAGATTCCAGCATATTTTGGATATTAGAGCTGTTACTTAATCTGGGTCTTCTCTGCTGCCTGGATGGCTTCCATGGCATTGTCTGAACAGAAATGCCAAACAGTGCAAAAGCCTTATATCTGCATGCAAGCAGATGGGATTCAGGAGTAGAATGTAGAACAACACTTCTTTTCATTACCCAGCTACAGCCTGCTGAAGAACTGAAACTTTTTTCAAATTTGCAAAGAAGTTACATCACCATATTATTTATGTGCATGATTACGTTTCCAATTATTTCATGAAGTAGAAAAACAGATTCTTGAGATCCAGCTACCCTTTCAGACAGATCAACAATAATTTGAAGAGAAGCAGGAGGCTCAGCCCTGAACTCTTTGACAGTCACTCTTTGATCAGAGTGATGTTTGATATGATTATTCTGTGCATACTCCCATCTGCAGTTTGCAGTGGAAGGATTGAATGTATTGATACTGAGCAGAGTGGATTTATTTGTTAAATGCTGTGTAGGGCACTGCTAGTTGAAGCATTTAAAAAACCCGAACAGTGAGAGTAGCTTTAAAAAAATCAACAGTAACAGTTTGCATATTTTACTTAATTGCCCTTCGTAAGCAGTATCTTTGTAGGACTTGTGATACTCTCACAGTGTGGATGAAGCAGCCAAGACAGAGCGGCTCAGAAAAAAAGATTTTTCTTATTTATTTTTTTTTCACGCAGCTGTGACTTCATAATCCTCTGGTTTTGCTTCTCTGTTCTGAGCCATCTAAACAAGTCTTTCTGCTCTATCATCTTATTTTTCAGCTCATAACATATTGTAGGCTATAAATGAAACCATCACCAGTTCGTAATCCACCAGTGTTTCATCCAGACAAATGGCTTTTATTTCAAAGGATTTTTCGTATGTTGGTTTCATTAAATATTTGGAAACTGTAATTTGAATAATCCTTTGAGATTAATATCATTTTACTTTAATAATATATTTTTTTAGTTATGGAACATAATCTAGATTAATACATACTCAGGTGTTTAGGATGCTTGGGGGGTTTGGTCACTCAGTTGTTTGAACATGTTGTAATGAACTTTTGAAAAAGAAATAGTAACCAATGGAGGGTTTTAGCTTGTAGGTTTTTAAGCATTCTTTTATTTGTAAAGAATAAAAAAATAAAAAACTACAGCATTGCATATTGTTCTAAGAGTGACAATTAATTACTGCTTTGACAGTAATCAAAGTAATTTTGTAAGTAATTTTGTAAAGTAATTTTGACAGTAATTTTGACAGTAATTTTGACACTCTTCTTTCTAGAGCGTCAAAATATTTCCTATTTCATCTGGACAAAATCTTATTCAAATGTTCTTTCATTGAGATTTTTTCTGACCTCATGCACTATCAAGAGGAGAAGCTCTTACTGTAAGGGCAACATTGATTTGTCCTCCAAAAGTAGCATAACTGCTATTCTATTCTCTGGTTTCATCTTCAAAATGCAGTCTCCTGAGGATCACCAGGACCCTTTGTTTACATGTATTTTTTTTTTTTAACTCTCCAGGCATTCACTTAACAGTCACTATATATCCTGTTGTTGTATTTTTTTTTACTATTCTTCGTAAGCTCTTTACTTGCAAGTTCATGGGTTTTATTTTAGCTAAGTCTGAGAGCAACTTGGTTGCATTGCTTTTAAAATGTGCAAATGCAGTTTGTTGCTCTCAACACAGCAGATGGGATCATAGCAGGTGTGTGGCCATGGTAAAAGAGAATTAATTTAAAGGCCCATATAAACTATGAACTGAAACAGGTCAGCTTAAAGATCCAGGGAAGGTGTGTTAGGCAAGCACATTGCTCTTCACAGTGAGGACAGTCTGGAAGTGAACACAAAGCTGATGCTTGCAGCCCGCTTGTGTTGATAGCATGCTCATACTGTGTGGGTAAAATGCTGCATAATGCTCTGCAGTAAAGTGGAACAAGTAGATAAGTTTTGCATGGGGGAATCTATATAACAAAGATGACGTCCTTGTAATAGGCCTATTCAGTGTAAGCTGGTTAAGTGGGTGTTTCCCCTTCATGCAGCTCAGGATTTGTTGGTAGGCTGTGATAAGCATGAGTCCCTCAGTCCTTCAGGTGCATGCCAGCACAAAGTGCACCAAGACTAGAGATGAGAAACATCAAGACATGTAAGCCAAGGTGAAGATTCGGAGTAGGTATGAGTTACTAATGAAACTGAAGGATGACCCCATTTATTAGAGTCCTGTATAAGTTTGCTAGATGTATTTCATGCATTTTGATGTGTGTGAGTTGCTAAGTCCGTGCAGGATATATGGTAGTCTATTTGTGATGTGTGTCACTGCATGTGTCATGAAGAGGTATTTAAAATTTCCAGCTCTAAGAGATTTGGATTATACTGGTTTGTTTTGGGGCATAACCAAGCCTCAGGGAAGAATTTGGATTCTTAAATGCTCTCCAGATGAAAATGCAGGTTCTTGTTGCTCTCAGAGTAGTACTATCACTTTTATTATAGAGTAACTGCTTATTTGCCTAGGAAATCTATGACAGAAATAAAACAAAAGAGAGAGATGGAGACATTCACTAAAAATAGCAAAGACTTTTTCCCCACAAAGGAGTAGATTATTATTATTTTTGTTATTATTTTGAAGTCTATTGCCTTGTAAGGCATGACTCCCCATTTCATTATATTGCTTTTATGCCCATGTAACTCTGTTTAAGCATCCACTGGAGTTGTATCAGCATAAAACTGGTGTAATGGAGTGGAGAATCTGGCCCAACATATACCATAACACTGCAGTATGTGTTACTGAAGATGTGGTAGTCATACACTTCAGTAGATAAGCTCTTTTCCCCTGCCAATTGTTCCATGTCTTTTTTTTCTTTTATTATCAGCCTTTTCTGAATTGCATTTACAAAAGAAGTCGAGCTTTATTCTGGGGAGCAGCGTGCCTTTTGTAATATGCTACTGATTTTTCAATTTGTGATATTAATATTGTTCTAGTGGTTTAATGCACTCATACAAAGAACAAAATAGAGCTCTTGTATTTGCACTGTAAAGATGCTCATTTAAAATGTTGCTGAGGCTTGAGTTCTCCTGGCTATTTGACTAAGATCGCGATGTACTGTATCAGTTTAATATCTGATATCTGGGGGACTATACTGTGCATTTTGCAGGCCAATGGGCTCAATATTCAGATAGGTCTTTTTCATCTCAAACATCTGACTCTGTGGCTTATTGCAACAGAAAATTGCTGCTCTGATAACGCTTGGTAATACTCTTACATTATGTGAGCCCCAGGATACTATTTATGAATGTAACTTTTTCAGTATTGCCTGCAGGCACCAGGCATGAGCAAATGGTGTTTATTGCAGTGCAAATAGGGTCTTGCTCTTGTACAGATTCTGTGTGGAAGCTTGCACATTCTCCCACAGGATGGGAACCATATGGATTTTTTTTTTTTTGTCTATTTTTTGGCAGGGAAATAGCGACCAGACGCTCCAGATAATGTAGTCCCCAAATGCAGAGGGAGGGTTGATGTAGGAGCAGAATGTGTACTTTTTCTGTTAAGCAGCAGACATTGTTCCTAAAGCCTTGCCTATGCGCGCTGATGATGTATTAGGGAATGTGGTTCTTTTAACAACTCATAAAAATATTTTCTTTTGAGCTCTTTATAAGCCCTTCCTCACGAACATTCTGGAAATCTTTTTGTCTCCTAGTGAACAGTTTTTCTTATTCTTATAGAATCCAGGCATGCTTAAAAGGACTATTTGAAATGCAAGGGAAATATCTGTTTTGCCTCTTCCCTCCCACCTGCCTCTCTACGCTTTTGCTTCTAGCAAAACAATTGCAGACGAGGAACAGGAATGCTGGCTCACACCTGCCAAAAAAAAAAAAATAATAATAACAAGACCTGCATGGGCCACTGTAAGGATGTAAGCTGCAATTGCACAGCATGCAGCTGAGCCTTCTGGAGAACTCTCCTTAGAGCCTCCACATCAACTACCACAAGGTTCACAGCTCTGAAATACAGTACCAGAAACTGATACTATACATTTCAATGCAAGCAAACATGGGGCCATAGTGGAACTGTATGTCCAAAATGGATCAAAGCTAGTATAATTCGTCTCTCTTTTCACTCCTCTTTCTAATGTGTATATTCCAATGACTAAGAATCCTACATCTCTTTGGACTTACTTACAACTTCCTTCTTCCACTTCATTTCACTTCTCCCTGGGCTTGAAGGAATGTTGATTAGGTCAACAGCTGTGCATCTTCTTGGGGTGCCTGAGATGTTTATATCAGAGCAGGCCACTCTTGCATTTTTGATCCTCTTGTGTGTTTTTTTGAGGTCCACAGTATGTTACTTATGCCAGCCACATACCAGGACATTAGCCTGTTTCCATATAAATGTAATATGGGAGATCCCTCCACATCCCATGGGCAAGAGCATGGTGAGCCCTCCTTTTGAGCAAGAGCCACTGGGGATGTGGCACTGCAGCACTGTGGCAGGTTGACCATCTTGAAGCTGGGAGATGTTCCTCTTGACCTTTTCCTCATCATTCCACTGTACTCTGTATGTGACAGAGACAGCTTCAGAATATACTTGTTCAGTTCTTGCTCTCAGGCAATATACAAATGCTTTTTTTATAGCCCTTCCAGCACAAATAATGCTGTGGCAGGAAGGAAAACCTTTGTCTCCAGGTACAGAGAATTCATGATTGCAGAATGTCTGACGTACAGCCTCACACTGACTCAGATTGTTAAACTCAATTTATTATTATTTAAGCTGAAATTTATGAATTGGATTTTCTCACATTGTCATTTTCTGTGTCAAATTTCCTTCTCTTCTTTAACACTCTGGTACATGCATTTTCACAATATAATTGAGTGTCCTGATAGTATGTTGTATTTGATGCCTATTTGAAAGCATTCCAAACTGCGTCAGATAAATGGTATTGGCAAGGGTGCTGGAAGGGTTGTATTTTTCACATTACCAGAGTGTATATTCTAGAAACTTATGTACTATTCCGATAACAGCATCTCTAAGCTGAAAATGAAATGGTTAGCTGTCTGTCAAGTTCTTGGCTTAGCACACATTTCCAATAAATTTGGTAGTATTTACTTGGATTTATTGGAGATATTATTCCAAGGAGTCAGTGTTACTTCCAAATGGAAAAATGTTGTCCCATGCACTCTCCTTTGTCCAGGTGATTCATACACGGTGTGAGCACAGCTTCAGTTCCAGGACAGATAGAATTAGAACTGACAAAAGAAAAACGTGTTGTTTCTCAAAAGAGTTTTGTTTTTATACTGTCCTTTGGTTGAAGAGGTTTGTATGTATTTCTATTATACATTTAACCTGTAGAGTAAGTTCTGCCAGTCCTCTGTGGACCATTTTCATTTGCAGCACAAAGCATTTCTTAGTTCATCCACTTAGCAACTACATTGCCAAAGTGAATTCTGGTTAACCTTTATCTGGGAAGAAGATCCCTGTAACAGGACTAAGCTAACATACACATCATCCTAAAGCCACAGATAAACCTGGCTACTGCTGTAAAAATCCTTCCCCCCAGCCCCAAATTTGTACAAGTATAATAGGGTGTGCTTGATACAAGCAGAGGAATATAAATATTTCTAAGTTCTCATAATAGAATATACAGAACATTGGGCAAAGGCACAGTTTTAAAATAGTCTCTGTGCAAGCACTGTAAGAGCAGATAAATGTTCCTAAAATAGCAGTATATTTCTATTAAACAAAAAATCACTCAGACGCCACCTGCTGCTTTTGGCATTTTAAAATCTTGTTTGGAGTAGAGAGAACTGATTGCTTCTGTCTCCCTCCCCCCTTCTAACTTTGAATGTTTCCACCCAACTTTCAGAGATGGTGGCCTGTATTTCCAAGCCTACTGGTAGGAGAAATTCAGTGATTATTTGAGCCTGCATCCAAAATGAATGCATCCAGTCCAAACTAGAATTATTAGTGCTAAATCTGAGATGCCAGGGTAATCAGAAAATAGAGCACTTGTTAAACACCAGTAATGATTTTGTTGTTGTTGCAGGGCTCTCATGGTAAGCTACTGTTGATTGCCTCAGTGTGGGGAGACAAAACACAAAAAGGCAGGGAGTGCAGTCCACTTCGCTGTTACAGAGAACATATGTGCAAAAACTACTGTTATTTGTAGGGTTGGCATCTGTATGGGAACTGTTGAATCATGGCCAGAACCTCTGATTGACCACCTGAGGCAAGCACTGGACCAGCCGCAGGAGCACAGGTGAAGGCAATTCACCTGTGTGACTGGAAGGGGTGGAGCCTGGCTCCACCTCTCTTAGACCCCCATTTAATTAAGGGCTGACTGCTACTGAGGAATGATCTCTTCCTGGAGATTGCTCCTCATGGAGTTTTTGTGAGCCTACAGTATGGGTCAGCACCTTTCCTTTATATCTTTATCTTTGCCAATGCAGTAATCTTACCAGACTCATTTCTCTGTATACTGTATAACATCTGTATACTTACTTACTGTACACCATGTGCTATCCGAGAACTGTATGCAGAGGACATTGCACAGGAGTACATTTCTCTCCCTTAAGGGTTCCAAAACATTTGCATTTTGACAACTGTAAGAATGCAAACGTTCCTTTTTTAAGCAGTATTGTTTGGTGGCTTAGGTTTTTCGGGGGTTATTTTTTTGTGTGTGGGGGTTTTTTTTGTTTGTTTACAGACACAACAAACACAAATGATGAGTACGTGGGTATTAAGTACTTACTCAGTACATCAGTAGTGATGTTTCCCACGTGGTAATATTATCAATAGTCATTTACCCACAGGGAAATAGAATGAGTATAACATTTATTATCATCAAGCAAGATATAGTGGAACTTCTGTCCATAGCATGCAATAGTGGAAATAAAAACAACTAGATCTGGGATTTTCATTGCTGCCTGGGGCATTTGGACTCATAATTTTGGATAAATTTCACCAGAAGGTAAGTTTTTAGTTCTCCATGTAGATGAGTGTGAAAATTTCAGCCAGAGATTCTGTACCCATCCCTTAATAAAATAAATCAGGCGTGTATGTGGAATGTGTTATTCTCAGCACTGAAGCATTAAGATCTGAAAAGAAAACAGTGCTGCATGTAAAAATGAAATCAGTTATCATTGTCTTCAATATCGTGTAAGAAATTTCCTTTCACTAGATAGCACTCTGGAAAATCAGCTGCCTTTGCTTTTCATATAATTACTTCTTGTGTTGTGAAGTTCTATATTTGTGCTAGTTGAAGTGAAAAAAATATGCTTTATGTAAATATTCCTCCTCCTTTCCATTTTCAAAATCTACTCAGTGGAGCCATCACATATTCCTTATTGTGGTTTTGGAAATAGGTGGACGCAATTACCTGTGTAGACTCTTTTAGTCTTTGCCTGGGAGGCAGTGAATTAGTCATTCAGAGCCTAGCAGTCAAAAGGTTCAAAAAACTTGCTTTTGTTCTTTGTTTGCAGATTTTATTCCTCACCGTACAGTATTCCAACAAACCGCATGATTCCACAGACATCAATCACGCCATTCATTGCTGCTTCCCCTGTCTCTACATATCAGGTACGTCAGATTTGTACTTGTCTACTATGTTTCCCAGTTAATTATGTTTTGGATGTGGATGAAGGCAGAGTGGATACCACAGAAAACTACATGAACACTTGTGCTCTTGAGTCATGCTTTAAACAAAAGGCTTTCTAGAAGTATTCAGGTATCGTTTTGTGTAGGGTTTTGAGTGTTTCCTGCATTCTTAACACTAGCAATGAAAGCTACTGTAATTTTTTCTTATTTCAATCAGCTTCACCATCAAACAGCATTTTGCTTCATTTCCATTCAACAATAGCAGATGCTTGTCATTCTTATTGAAATGTTTTGTCATTTTGACTCCATTTCATGAGCCAAATGTTTTAAACACATTATTTTTCATAATTTATGTTGTCTGCATTATATATTGACCTTCTGACTTCAGCTGCATTTGCTCCAGTAACAGCACCCTTTAACAGCACTCTTTTTTTTTCAATAATCCCTGGCAGAGCAAGATTCTTTAGGATAATTCTCCTCATAAGTTTCTTCAGTCTCCAACACATTTTGTCTTTCAGAATTCCTCTTTTCAGTATATCCCAACCAGCTCTCTGCTGGTATAATATTGCCACATTCTAGCTTTGTGAGATGGAAGTCAAAACTGGGTTGAATAGTTCTATAATTAGCCATTCTTTTCTGGGAACGTGTAAAGCTGATCATTGGCCATACATTTTACCATTTCAATTGGAATCATAGGATATCCCAAGTTGGAAGGGACCCACAAGGATCATATAGCCCAACTCCTGTCTCCACACAGGACTACCCGAAATTCAAACCTTATGTCTAAGAGGACTGTCATGATGTTCCTTGAACTCCAGCAGCCTGGGGCCATTCCCACTTCCCTGAGGAGCTTGTTCTATGCCTACCACCCTCTAGTGCAGAACCTCTCCCTAACCTCCAACTGGACCCTCCCCTGACGCAGCTCCACATTCCCTTGGCTCCTGTCACTGTCACAGAGAGCAGAGCTCAGCGCTGCCCCACTGCTCCCCGTGAGGACCTGCACCTGCCATGAGGGCCTTCTTGAACATCTTGCCCTCCAGACCCTTCCCCATCTTTGTAGCCCTCCTTTGTATGCTCTCTCATAGTTTTGTGTCTCTTTTTATACTGTGGCACCCAAAGCTGCACACAGTGCTCGAGGTGAGGCCACGCAGCATAGAGGGGCAATCCCTTCCCTCACCTGGCTGGCAGTGTGGGCCGAATGCACCCCAGGGTACAGTTGGGCCTTTGGGCTGCCTGGCCACACTGCTGACTCAAATTCAACTTTCCACTGACTAGAACCTCCAGATAACTTTCTGTGGGGCTGCTCTCTATCCTCTCACCCCTCAGTGTGTACCTATATCCAGGATTGCCCTGGTTATTGCTATCTTGTGCCATCAGCACTCTTCCAGTCCTGAGTCCTAGCTGAGAAACTGTTCTTACTGTTGAGATTGATTTATTGGTTTGGTGTGGGTAATTTAATGGGCTTTGCTTTTTCTTTTTTTCTTTTTTTCTTTTTTTCTTTTTTTCTTTTTTTCTTTTTTTCTTTTTTTCTTTTTTTCTTTTTTTCTTTTTTT
>PPHD01012158.1:0-18235 GCA_002909625.1 Bambusicola thoracicus | reverse complement strand
CGATGGTCATTGTGGTCCTTTCCAACACAGGCCACTCTATGACTCTGTGATGATTCTATGATAAGCACTACAGAGAGAAAAAACAGGTGATAACCTATTCCTCCTATAAATCAATTCTGTACTCAACTTAGAAAACCTAGTAAAACATTAGCCTCATGATGACAATACAGTCACTTGTTAGGTAAATTAAAATTTCATCTATTCTGAACTCCTCACGACAGAGCAAAAGAACAGTTACTGCATATAAACTGCTACCCAATAAAGTAATTTCAACCTCCCAAGGCTAAGCATGGCAGTCCCCTCATGGTGGCACACATACAGCTATACCTTCTAACAGCAGCTCTTCCCTCATCTCTCCAAATGAGAGTGAGGGAATTTCAGGCAGGTGATGCAAATAAACAGAATAGTCAAAATTTTCATTGTTGTACCCAAGGAAATTAAGTAAAAAAATTACTTTGTGCTTGGACCTGATCCAAGCTCTACATTTAGACTATGTACGAAGGAAGGAAGGAAGGAAGGAAGGAAGGATTTGAGCACCTCCGGAAATGGAAGAAGCGACATGCCACAGTTGAGTCATCTTGCTCTTGCTCCTTAAATTTGCGGTACCGCTCCAGACGGCACTCCCGGCACTTGTGCAGATGTGGGGCTACATTGATGCAAGAACCATCTTGGAGAAAAGGCTCACCTGACTGCTTCAGCTTCCTCACCTTACTCATATCTTTCAGCACAGACTGGCCAACTGGGTGAGACAGAGCAGAAGTAAAAAAAAAAATCAGTTAACTGCAACAGCAAAAGGATACTGGCCCCAATAAACATATCTGTATGTTTGTAACAATGCCAAATTAACAATACTGCCCATTTCAGACAAACGTCTATTAGTCTTCCATGTACCACCCGTACCAGAGTTATAATAAAGTAAAAAAAACCTCTGGAAAATGAAGAGTTACCTGGTTAAACTGGGCTACAGAAAGAAAGTACTTAACATCATTCATTAATAGACATCTCAGCTTTTGCTCTCAATCTCAACAATCAGCTATTTTGAACAACACCTATAGCCCATTCTCATCAATCAATGACAGTAGGCACTCTCAATTAGGATGGAAACTGCCAATAAAATTAACAAATCCACTCCCCCAAAAAAACAAATCTGATGCTTTCAAGTACGCAGGCTACCGGAGTTTTGTCCCGACATACATATTCTTGAATAATTCTTAAGGTGAACATGCTAATTCACATACAAGAAGCACTAAGCTTTAGCCTTATAAATATCTTGTGTGTTGGCTACTCACCATAAACAAGCTTTATATCTGAGGCTGCTTCACAGAGTTCATTATACAGAAGAAATCCTAACATCCCACCCCTTTGTGTTTCCAAAACACCCCGCATTCACCTTTTAGGGGAGCCGTGCGAGGCCGGCCCTTTGGGGCTTGTTTCCCTTTTCCTTTTCCCAGCAGCAATTCAGCATTGCGCTCTGCATTGGGTCCTAGTTTCACCATCAAGTGGTCTGGGATGCCCTTCATACAAGCCTTGGCTTGCAATTGCTCTTCAGAGTCACTTAAATCTGAGAGGTCACTATTGGTACTGGAGTCTGAATCCTGCTTAGATGTCAAGCTCCGCTCATCTAGTGAGAATCTTTTCACAGCTTCAAAGGGGGCTTTGCTGTCCTGTGGAAACTCAGCCTGTGAAGAGAAAAAGCCAGGTGGATGCCTGCCAAACACATTAGAAAAAGTTTTCAGAAGAGGATTGTCCTGCTGGCCAGGCCCAACAGCTGGTTTTTCTTCTGTTGGGCTGGAAGAAAGCGTGGGCATCTCAATAGGCTGTATCAGGTTGCCGGTTGGTGAGCTGGAACGGCCATTCCCCGCAGTGGAAGGACTCTGAACACCAACAGAAGCTGCTGGACCAGGAGTACTAGACATCATCTTTGAGGAATCAGTTGTTATAAACAAGGTTTTCTTCTTAGCTAGAGAGTCTGTAGCTGTGATTGATTCTGGCCAGCCAGAAGCAGTCTTATGACCCACAGATGTAGACGGAGTAGAAACCCCTGTCTGAGATGATGCAAAGCCACTGAAAGGACTAAGTTCCGTTTTCTCAGCAAATGCCAGGAAAGGGTTTGAGGGTTCCTCTCTTGATAGTTTTGGGGGCTGTAAAAATAAGTTTTCATGACTATCTGGAGGGCGAGTGTTCAACAAGCTTCGCGAAAAAGCTGGAGTAAGGGTGGGCATACATTCCACAGGCAGCTTCCGCTCCACAGAACTGCCAGACTGCGTGTCCACTGGAAGAACTTTACCTTTGCAGACCCCAGCACCCACACTTTCTGTGCACTGCTTGAATGTGTCCCGACTAGAGGCATCTTCAGATAAGCTTTCTGAAATGACCGTGAAGTAGTTACTGGAAGGTAGGTTTTGGGTCATGCACTGAAAAAATAAGTTCTTAGACAGATCAGAATCCTTTTGAGCCTCTTGTCCAGTACTACAACCAAAAATAAATCCAGAAGGCTTGCTATCTGGAGTCACCACTCCATTTGACTGGCTTCTTCCACTTCCAAATGCCAAAGACTGGGAAGCACCTGGGAGAGAGATTCCAAATCCAGTGGAAGCTGAAAGTGAATTTCGAGAATTCTGAAACAAAATTAAAAAGCATTAGCCTGTTAAAGGATTCTTATTTGATTCAGCAAAACTTTGGCTCATTCAATTTTACAACTAGCTACCCATGACAAAATTGTAGCAGAAATACGGCTAGATCTCTTTAATGATTCTGTTAGAATACTTTTTCTTACCTAAAAGGTATTAAAAATTTTGAGCTACTATCAATCAAATAATAGTTTAATGGGCCCATTATTACTGAAGACGCATGGAAAAATGAACACTTAATGACCTACCAGGCTTTAGAACAAAACTGCAACACAAGACAAAGTGGCTAATTCGCTGAAAAACAAGCAATTTAGGATGCTATTCATTTTAATTCCAATAGATAAGCAAAGAGCTTTAATTCATATTGCTTTTCAGTCATACGCTCTCCTGTAGCAAACTCATCCTTACAATCTTTCGCCATTTGCCCTCCCCTAAACTCATCCTGATGACTCTCCTACTTAACCAGCATTCTTGAAACAATTAACTTAGTTCGTGAAGTTAACAAAGAAAGTCCTCTAGCATTCACTGAACAGAGGGCTCCAAATGACCGGAGGCCACACCAGCTGACAGGTTCATAGATGCATAAGAAATGGTGCCTCCCAAAGGACTGCTCAATGTAAAGCACAAACTGCTTAATTTTTTTTATTTTTTTTTTTTAAATATTGAGAAATTTTCTTTCTTGCAGGTTTCCATCACTGTTACGATAGATATTCATTTGTTCTCTTCTCAAGTTATTCAGATTTGGTAATTCTCACATGTCAATCCTACAGTAACTGATTGTATTCTATAATTAATTCATCAGTTCTCTTCCTTTTCTTCAAATTTCCACTTAGAAATCTTCACATAGAGAGTACTCATAATAAGGGTGTGTCTCCTCCTTTAAGTGTCAAGGTCCTTTTTCAATCCTACAAGGGACAGTAAGAAAGAGGGGAAGCCATAAAAAAAAAAAACAATACGAGAGACATAGACCTGACCAACACACAATAAGAGATGGAGTGATAGGAACCAAATCTGGTCAGTCACACTAACTGATGAGGGCATGCAAATCGGACTACAAGAGGCCTCAGTTTTGTGAGGTTATCTGACTGAGGAATGTCAGTGTGGGTAATAAGGAAAAAAGGGAAAGCCAGAAAACAAAATACATCAAGACACAGATTCAACAAAACAAACACACACAAAACATGGGCAGAAGGACAAGAAACAAACTTTCCACTCCCACTAATTGGCAGGCTATCAAGAAACTGCAGGCATTGCTTCCAGCACGATCAAGATCATAGAATCACCAAGGTTGGAAAAGACCCACAGGATCACCCTGTCCAACCATCCACCCATCACCAGTAGTTCTCCCTAAACCATGTCCCTCAACACGACATCCAAATGTTCCTTGAACACCTCCAGGGTCGGCGACTCCACCACCTCTCTGGGCAGCCCATTCCAAGATGTGCTTTGCAACTGGTAAGACTGAACCTGGGCAGGGGGCAGACTGGGAGGAGTGTAGGAGTCAACATCACTCTGAAAACTCCTGAGGGGATGTACAGGAAAAGGGAGGAACAAACAATTGAGGTAGGCAGAAAAAGTGTGCAAAAGGGGGCTGTTAGTGCACTTTTCCGGCTGAGCGCAGAGCACGATCTTCTTACTAAATCTTAATCGTTCATTTCTCTCCCTTACCTGTGTGCAATGTAAGGACCAAGTGCTAGCTACTGGTGTGACCTGTGTAGGAGTGAAAGCCGGTGCAGCTACCAGAGCCAGACCAGAGGAGTTGGACAACCTTATCTTCTGGTGCTCTAGGAGCAAGTGGGGGTCTTTTACTCCCAGGCACTGGGGCAGGCATTCTGTGCATTTCTAAAACCAGCTATGGGGTGGAGGGATGACCAGTAGGAGCGAGGACTCAGGCCCGCATGCCTAGCGCCAGCTGCTAGGGTTAAGCTGGTGTAGGATGGGGATCATTAGCACCTATTATACTGCAAAGTCACATTTAGATTGTTCCTTGCTATCAACCTCCACTTGTACTAACTTAACAATATATCAGTGTATATCACACTAGTTCTTCCAGATACCAGAATTTAAGATTTTTCTTTTTAAAGCCAAACAAGAATCTTCCTTCTCTCCCTTACTCCCTCTCGCTTCCCACTGAGCAGAAGCAAGTAGGGGATACATAATGAAACAATACCTTGTCTCAATACAAGTCGTCTTTGACAGCATCTAGAATTACTACATTAAAACAGTTTTTAAACAGCATGTGAATATGAATGTAAGCCAAGCTTATTAAGCAAGCTCAAGGACTAGATCACACTGTGATAAAGTGGATAGCCCAGCCCAAAGCAATATCTCAAGAATCACAGCTTCAAAAGAAACAACCAAAAGCAATCACATCTCAACCAACAAAAAAAAAACCAAACCAAAAAACTTTTTTGTGCTAGATTTCTTCCCCTAAAGAAAGTACTGTTTGATATAGACCACTAGGCCAGAAACAAAGCACTATCTGCAAATTATAAAGCCAGAACACTATTATTAATTTAAAACAAGTAATTTGGGGTTATGGACAGTAAAGGAAGGACATGCAATGCAAAAATTTCTCAGCACAGTTAAAGCCTTTCTTTTATAACAATAGTGACAGATACAATTCTGACCACTCACAGTGAGAACTTGCTCACAACTCTGATTTTATTTTTTTTCCACTGGGCAGAGAACAGGGGTAAGAACGAGTAACAAAGGTTATATTGTTATACAAAAATTTCATTACATAACTTTCCTGACTTCTACCATCTAAGTTCTGCTTTATATTTTTAAATGCTTATCTCAAGGTAAACACCTAACCTTTTCCTACATTCATTAGCTAATACAAAAGACGTGAAGACGTGAAAGTAACCCATTTAACCTCTGGCAATCACCTTGGAATTTCTAATGCATCTTCTACATTATTAACTCCTTTATACAGTAAAAAACAAGCTTATTTTTTTTCTGTCCTTCGTACAGACATGGAACTTCGTGTTTGTCTTTTTTTTTTTTTTTTTTTTTTTTTTTTAAATAGGCCTCCCTCTGATTACCTAAATATTCATTTTTTTTTCCTCCTTGAAAAGCAAAAATAAAAATTAATAGGATTTCCCTTTAAATTATTCCCATTGAAAATGAGGATACATAACTAGAAAGATCCTTAAGCCACTACCATACCAAGCTCTTTAAACAAACTGATTCGGAAGGTATCCATCTCAATTCTCTGAACTCAACCCTACACAGCGTATGATGCTATTGGCTCATTTTTCTCACATGGAGACATCTTTTCTGTAAAAGAAACTGGGAATCTATTAAAGGTCCTCCAAATATAGCTTCATAAAACTTAAACATTCAACTGAAAGCATATTCTCATGCATATTTGTGAAAATCTCTTGCCTTCATATTAAGTAGGCTACTTTCCATGTGACATGACCAAATTGATTACATTAAGTGCAGTGCTCTAAATCACTTTAAGGCTGCAATGTGTAAAAAGTTGCACTTAAGAGATTAAGGCTGAATAAAGAACAGAATGCTAAAAAGTTCTCTCTTAAAGGTTCTCTATTAAAAACTATTTTATTATGGATCCTTTCTTAGATCAAATGATTGAGAGATTATTGTCTCTGGAAGGGAGAGATCTATGAAAGAAAAAATAGTTTTCAGTTCCATGGACACACATAGTACTAGAAACAAGTTGTAAAAGATCTGATGCTAAATACATATTTCTTTCTTGAATATGGCAAGATTATAGTCTACTCACCTCTCCCTGGGTTTGTGTTCGGCCTGTTTTCAGTTTCTCTTGCCCAGTAATTGCTGGCAAACTAGTATCAGAGATTCTCACAGTTGTTGGTGTCAAAGCAGTTGTACTAACTGTGGTTGCAGAAGTCACTGTGCCTTGGCCAACCTGTTCCAGTGATTTTCCGGCCTCTTTACATCCAGATCCAGCTAGCAGTGCCTGTCCAGCCACAGAGGAAAACGGAGTGAATGGCACTGGTGTGTCACCACCAACTGGCTCATCTTGGACTACTAATGTTCGACCATTCTCTTTGGTGTAAGTAGCAAAGCGAATATTGCGATTCATTTGAGGAACAAATGAAGGCAACTGTTTGGCCCTTGGATCCAGTCCTGTTTCACTACTGGAGACTCCTTTCCAAGGACCTCTGCTTGCCTCACCTCCATCACTACCGTTGCCATCCACCTCACCCCTCTCCTTTAGCTTCTTTGTTGCAGGATCACACCCAGAATCTGAAACATTTTTCCTCCTCCGTCCATCTTTTCCGTCAAAACTTTCTCTCTTCTTCTTCCCTTTAGATGACTTAGCTGCTTTTAGGCCCCCTCCCTATAATAAAAAAAACCCACACAATCACTGAACAGAACAAACAGATCTACTAGTTCTAAGAGCATTTCCTTTGTTAGAACAAGGATTACAGTAGTCTAAGCATAGAAACATTTACTTTAAAACAAACTGACAGATCTGAAGAAGGATATAATGTAAACAACAAACATAAGCAGTCTTTTTTTTGTGTGGTTGCTGAAGGAGGCTCTTCATTTTTGCATTAGGATAGGATATCCAAAATAAGCTTGTTAGGTGACTTGTACCACACACGTCATAGAAAACTTTAGGAAACCTGCAACGTGGACACGCTCCAACATAATTCTTGCTCACGTAAGCCAGATATTTGCACACCAACTTGTGCAATAAGTCTAATAACTATGGTTCTTTTCAAGGGCAGACTTCTCGTCCATTACCCAAAGCCTATAATTTTCAACTGCAGGATATACCTTATCCTTTAGCCTAGTGTAAAAGCACAGGTCCAAATGTTACCACAGCACCTCTCAACTGCAGCAATGAAATGCCACGAGCGTACCAGCCTGCTTTAGATAGGCCAGAAGATACTTTTGAGAAATGCCTAGCAGGGTCTGTGGAGAAGCATAGGGTGATCCTGTTAAAAGAAGGCTGTGAGCATAGAGACATTCTTTAGCAGAGCATTATCTCTTAAAACGGAACACAACAATACTGATTACTGAAACCCCTCAAGAGCCATGCTGAAATAAGTAAAACAGGCCTGAACTAGAAAAGAATAGATAGTTTTCTTTAAACAATGTCCATCTCTCAAAGTGGTAACTGAAAGAGGAAGCCCACAGCAAACACAGCATCAGCGTACAGTTATTCTCATGTTTTCTTTTTCCAACACCACATATAAATAAGACCTGAAATATTACAGTACCTCACTTGGAGAACTGTTATCCATGATGACATGAATCAGACGAGGATCCACTGACTTTATTTCACCAGTCTAATTTTTATGCAAATGAATATTAAGGAGGTAGGAGGAAGAAGAGAAGTGGTTATTTTTTAATTCAGAGGACACAGTATCAACATTAAGAGACCTTAAACACATGCTTGAATTCCTTAGCAATAACTAAAGGCTTTCAGTTTTTCTTGGACTAGAGAGTTGGGACGAAGATCTTTCAGATTTGATTGCTGCCATTGTTTACTTACATATTTGTTCTACTGAGCATCTCTAGGTGCATCTCACAGCATTAAACACAACTGTCTAAATCTGTTTTATTATTGTTCTAGCATTCTGCAAATTCATGCTGTTAGACATAGAAAAGGCTACATCAGTTTATGCTACCAATACTCATCAGTACCTCTGCTAAAGCATCAATGACTACCCAATTTTTGCAGCATTGCAAGATTACGCTTTTATCTGACAGGAGATACACAGTAAATTTGCTTCTTTCCTGGCATGCATCTACTGAAAGCCTATACTCCACAATTTCAATCTCTCCAGTACCAGAACTATTACCCATACATTGTATATTTCTTTCCTGTGAATTAGCAGTATATACAGTATTCAAAGCATAAGATTATTGCACATGTGTATAGGACTCACTGGGCACACTCAATGCATTTGCTCTGCATTTACTGCATGTGGAAAAGGCTACAAGGAAAAAAAAAAAACAAAACACTGCTATAGGAACTTCCACACAGACCTGCAGATTTGTTCCTGACTGCTCCTGAGAAAGAAAGCCATTGGAAGCAGGCTGGTGGTAAGGCTGAACTACCCGTCAAACTCCACACAAACACATTATGCAAACCAAAAACTTACTGGAACAGCCTAAGCTAAAGTACCTCAATCAATTCAGTTTAGACTAAGATTTCATGTTCTATAACACACTTATTTCAAACCAACTCCCCAGTCTGACAGACAGAAGCTGAGAAACAGCACAGGAAAATCACAGCATAACTGATCCAGAAAGCAGCTTTCCTTACTTCTATCTCATGGAGAATAACAGCTTCATCAAAACTTGAGCTTCTGGGAAGAAACTGTACTTCAGAAAACTTAAAGCAGCACTTCATATTTTTACCTCAGTCACAGACACCTCCATAAGACGTGTTATTGGGTCTTGATGACTCACAACACCACAGAGCCAGCTATTTTCATCTTCTGGTTGATAAACCTTAACTCTTTGGCCTTGGATACTGTAAGGAACTGGAAAAGAAGCACTTCTGAGTTTATTTTCAAGACAAGCTCAGCATCATGCAAGATAAATATCGTATAATAAAAAGAGTTCAGGCCCTAATTACATGCACAGAAGTGTCAGCTTTCTAGCAGAACAAAATTAAAATGCTAAGTTTTCTGCTGCAAATTCTGCCCAAGCCAAGCATTCTGCTCTTTTAGTAACTCCAAGCTACTGTAAAGACAAAATTACTTCAGTTTACAAGGAGGAAAAAAAAAAAAGTGAAAGATCAGAATGAACTTGCTCCTTTGACAAAAACAAACAAACAAAACAAGCGTGAGATACTTGCTATGTTCTTTTCCTTTCTAACCTACAGGTCAGTAATTATGAGGCATCAACCCAGAAACACAGTTCAGATGCATTAAGTCCCAGAATAAACAGTACGTAGTTCAGAGCAGAAACACATCTGTAACTGTGAAAATAGTAATAAAAAAATCAATATAGTTGCATAAATACCCAGGGTCTCTAGATCAACCATCTTAGTTCTTTGACATGAGGAACATGCCATCTATAGAAAGGTTTACTCCCAAGCCACTCCCACTCTCCAAAACAACATGTAACATGTTCTCCCTGCAGACTAAAAATAGTATTAGATAATGAAAATTATCACGATCCACCAGACTGCACCTGCAGGAAGGAAATCAGAAGCCCAACTGGAACTCTACTTGGCTAGTATAGTAGGAGACAATAAAAAATGCTTTTATAAATACATTAGTAGCAAAAGGAGGATTAAGGAGAATCTCTAACCTTAACTGCACATGAGGGAAAGTGCTGTGACAAAAGATGGGGGCAAGGCTGAGGTACTTAATGCCTCTTTTGCCTCAGTCTGTATCAGTAAGGTCAATTCTCAGGGTACCCAGCCCATCAAGTTAGATGACAGTGACAGAGAGCAAGATAGTGGCCCTATGATCCATTCAGAAGTCTACACAGCCAGATGGGATTCATCCAAGGGTACTGAACAACCTGCTATACGTGTTCACTAAGCCACTTTAATTAGCCACCCTAGTTAACTGGGAAGGTTCCAATTATAAGAGAACATGAATCCAATGTACTAGAAGGGTAAAACGGAGGACCCAGTGAATTACAGGCCTGTCAGTTTGACCTCAGTCCCAGGGAAGGTCACAGAGCAGACAATCTTGAGCATCACTGCATAATCCATACAGGACACAGACACAGTAGCAGCCAGCAAGGGTTTATGAAGGGCATGTCCTCCTGATCAACCTGATCACCTATGATAAGATAACCTGCTTAGTAGATGAGAGAAAGGCTGTGGATGGAGTTTACCTTGAATTTAGTGAAGTGTTAGGTGCTGGCTCCAACTGTATTCTCCTGGAGAGACTAGCTGCCTAAGGTTTGGACAGGAGGAGTCGCTGGATGAAGAACTAACTGGACAGCCAGGCTCCAAGTGTCACTTAAATGGAGTTCAGTCCAGTGGCACATCCCAGGTCTCACTATTTGGGTCCATTTTGATTAGCATTTTTGTCAGTGATCTGGATGAGGGGATTGAATGCACCCTCAGTAAGTTTACAGACAATACTGAGTTAGGCAGGACCGTTGATCTGCTTTAAGGTAGGAAAGATCTGCACAAGGATCTGGAGAGGCTAGATTGATGAGTCGAGTCAGGCACATTACATTCAACAAGGCTGAGTGTTGGCTCCTGCTCTTGAGTCATTAACAACTCTATGCAGCAGTACAAACCAGGAAGAGAGTGGCTGGAAAGCTGTGAAGCAGTAAAGAACTTGGGGGTGCTGGCCATTAGCAGGCTGAACAGAAGCCAGCAGTGTGCCCAGGTAGCTAAGAATGCCAAATGCCATCCTGCTGTGCATCAAAAACAGCATGTCCAGCAGGACTAGGGAAGTGATTGATTGTCCCTTTGTGATCAGTTTTGAGTCTCTCACTACAATAAGGATATTGAGTTACTCTGTGCACAGAGGAGAGCAAAGCAGGTGAAGGGACTAGAAAACAAGACAAAGAATGGCTAAATGATTAGAGTTGTTTAGTTTGGAGAAGAGAAGGCTGAGAAGGGACCTCATCACTCTCTACAACTATCTGAAAGGAGCTGTAGCAAGGAAGGTGTCAACCTCTTTTCTCTGGTAACAAGTCATAGGACAGGATCTCAAGTTGTGTCAGGGGAGGCTTGAACAGGACATTAGGAAGAATTTCTTCATGGAAAGGGTGGCTTCCAAATGTACAATTCTGAAGATACTAGGTGTAATGCTGTAATGGGATGATAATAGCAGTGTGGCAAAGTCTTTGGCTAGAGCAAATGAGAACGAGCCCAAATGCAGCAGCCAGAGATGCAGAAATGAAAGAAAAGAGCTGCTTACCTTGGGAAGGCCTCAGGTAGGCGAAGATCTCCAGCAAGAGATGCCCTCACCTCCCCTGCCAACCCTTAAATGAGGGCTGGGAAGGGGTTGATCCTGGCTCCACCCCTTCCAATCAGTCAGATGCACTGCTTGCACCTGACCTCCCCTGGGTTGGCCCTGCCTTCCCACGAGGTGCTCAATCACCGTTTCAGGCCATGACTTAGCATTTCCACTACTCTTGGTCACTCACATTATTTATACCAATACACATTTCATTAAAGCAATAGGAGCCAAGTAAATCTCCATTAAGAATTATATTTCCCCTCAAATGTAATACAGAGGCCTACCTCTAAGGGGGCCACCTAACCAACAAACCCAAATTCTGGATGGAAAAATCATTTTAGCACTAGAAGACCACAATGTGACAAGCAAAACCTATAAACAGGATTAAATCCTAGAACGCAACCTAGATAATGACTGCGGTAATAACACTGTGCTGAACAGCCAGTCACACAGTATTTTAAATTTATACAATTCATGCATTAAATGTCAAAACACCAGAATGTAAGTTTGATGCAACAAAGGAAAATTTTCTCTGATCAAAAGATCAATGAATACAGAGTAACTTAATCTCCAAATTTCCAGAATTAAAGAACAGAACCATAAAACAGTACCAAAACTTAAAAAAACTCAAAACAAGCTTAAAAAAAAAAAACAAACAAGGAAGTAAATACACATAAAATTTGGTGTAAATACACCAAAGTTACCAATAGTATTCTGTGCTATTTTAACTACAACTTCAGTGATAAAATATAGTATCTTTAGTTGTATCCTAGCAACACACTTTTTGCTATCTGTCAAGATAACGCTCCTTTAAGCAAAGAACTTAAACAATACAGAAAACTGATCTTCCAAACCAAACAGCAACAGACACTATTATTCTCCTTCATAAATCCCAAAATAATCCAATTATTACACAACAGTCATAGGAGCTCTGAGCAACAAAAACCAGTCTTACCTCTACTAAATATCTCCTGAAGTTTCTGGTCACTGAACAATGAATTGACAGATTCTCTTAGCAAAGGCTGCTCCTGCAGAATCTGATTCTGACTCTCTGTTCCCATCTGCCAACAATAAACAATTTTAACATACAAGCAGAGTGTTTTAAGGTAAGAAAATCTTCAGTTTTTTGAGGAACAGCTCTTCTTGGACAAAAAAAAAAAAAAAAAAAAAAAAAAAGAAGAAGAAAAAAAGTAGCTGTGAAACTTCTGTTGCAGTTATTAGCTACGCGACGCTTAACTGCCAGCTCATCAAGTGAGGAACATGGGCAGGAATTAGGACTTCTATAAGGCAGATAGAGATCAGTAAAAGTACCTGGAAAAGCACGGAAGGAAGCTCAAGACATGTTAGGGCAGTGAAAGGAGGCAGACAGTAAGATGGAAGCGGATCAGTACAAAAATAAAAAATTGACATACACGGCGTAAAGTTTTAATTTTCACTATATCTGAACAAATACCTGAAACAATCGTAATCCACTGGCATCAGATAGGAAACGTAAGTGTCTGTCCACAAGAAACTCCACTGGGACCACAGAGCCTAAACCCAGTTTATCTACTAGAGGAGTAAAGGTCTGTAATGAACAAAAGAAAACGAAGGTTATAAAAACAACTAAGCACACACATAGACCAACAACAGTTGTCTGAATCTACTATTTAAAAAAAAAAAAAAAAAAAAAAAAAGCTTGATTTCTAATTCCGTACTTCCCTGGGTTTTAGTGCAAATTATTACTCATTATGTCTCAGACAGTATTTCTTGTAAGTGTGGCACTGCAGAAAATTGGCTCCGCTTCTTCATTAAAACTCAAAGCAGAACTGAAAATATGTTTTACTGTATTTGATTTTCCATAGGTAAGTGTCAGGCTAAAAAACAACACACCTTTATATACACAGCTTCCTCTGAAAGTAACGCCTCCTATTTGTTTCCATGCAAACAACAACAGATACAAAAAGCACAGAAAATTCTGTTACAAAATACTATTTTTCAACACAACCACCACCATTAGCTATATATTTTTGCCAGTGACAAACAAGAGCCTGCATGCTGTGCTCATAAAAAACTGCACCAGGGGAGGTGTGCACGGTCACCGCTGCTGAAACACACCATCCACTCCTCACTATGCTGACATCCACTCTTTGGTCTCCCTAAACATTCAGCAAGCGCCGATTAATGTGAATGGATGCTTTTTTTTTTCTGCATGAAGGAATTCAATTCCACACCTTTGCTTAACATGTACTTCATGTCAGAGGCTATTTTGACAGACTGCCCCTCCACTGCCATCTGTCACATAGCAACAAAACGTAATGCAACACTGGTAGCAAGGTTCAATCTCTGCGGCCATACCACCAACATCTGCCTTTGACACTGTGGGCCAATATCATAAAATAGGAAGCATTACTTTTGGAGAAGCCCTTGTATTTCAGGTATAGAATCTGGAACAGAGGATTTTCATTCCTGCACAAAAGTTACACGTAAGCACTTAGTAGGCGTGTAAACGAAGGGAAGAGTTTCTTGCTACTGTTTTATGCAAATTTGAAGCTCATATCAGGTGTACTACCAACAACCAAACTGCAGAATATGTTACTAATGGAAGAATATGCAGCAGACTCAGAACGATAACTTGACAATGTAATTTGCTGACGGAAGAAGAAATTACCAACCCCTGGAGTCCTGGAAACGTGCAATCTGTCTCATGAATGCACTTACATGATTTTAACACAAATGTATTTATGACATTTTTTTGTCTTTACTGCTCATCAAGTTTATTCATACTCCATTCTCTTGTTCATGACACTGACAATGCACATTTATTTTCCAATTGAAAGGAAATTTCACCTACAGAAAAAAAAACACATTCTGTCTACAGAATCTCTACTGTAAAGGCCTGGTTTTATTCTGCCTTAAGACAACTGCAGAGAAAGACGCAATATCAAACTTTTTGCTTTGAGTTCAAGCGTTCATTTAAAATACCAAGTTCAGATTCTACCAAGGCAAAAAGGTTTTTGATTGGAAAAAACACTCCAATGGGCCCATGCACAAGATGTAGTGTTAAGAAGTGGACAGTCCTATCCCAAGTAGTTCAAGGATGACAGGAGAAGAGCAGAAGAAAGGTAAAATAATAAAAATCAGACCGCATAAAAACTTGATTAAGATTCTCACGTATGAACTTTCCTCTTCAAAAGGCACTAAGAGAAGAAACAAGGACATAAGGAATCCTCTTCACTGTATGCTACTCATCAGGATGTTTGAAGGATGGATACACTGGCAATTCTGGCTGAAACATACTGGCTTTAGTCTCCAGTCTCATGGCATCTAAATGCCATGTAAAGAGTCACGTGGATTACCACTCCATGTAACAAGAGCAAGATCTGCACATCATGTTAGTTAACGCTGACAACATGGAAACAAATTTTTGTAGTGTAGATTAGGAGTACACAACCTATACTGCTAACAGATCAGGCACAGTCCAGAGACTCTTTTCTTCCCTGAGGACTTTCAGGAATGCCTGTTAAAACTATGTAGCAATCTCTAACATACAGAGCTCTACAAAGTCTGTAATAAGACCCAAAGGCTTATTCTTACAATTTTAGAAAAGCCTAACACACTCCAAGTTCTAAAATTCGGAAAAATAATCATCCATGTATGTACCACATTTCTTCAGACAAAGATATTATTTTATTTCTGTAGGCTTTCCATTTCTAGAGCAGGAACTATAAGCAACTGTCTTTACAAGGGCACTACAACTACCAGTTACCCTCCTCTTTACAAAAAAAAAAAAAAAATCTGTTTCCAATCAAGTTTCAGTACCCACAGAATGGAGCCCTGTATTATACCCACATCTTGTGATTCACAGCCATGCTGATGCAGACCTCTGAAGGATATGAAAACCTTTGACCAAATACTCACCAGTGCAGGCCACTGTTTTGGTGAGACTCGAGCCCCTTGAAGCAGAACTGGATCATTTCGAGGCGCCCACACCAATGATCCTTCCAGCAACAGCACTATAACCTCTTCAGCATGGACTTTTACCCATGCATGTTGCTTCCAGTTACAGCCATCAAATTCCACAAAGATCTGATTTAGTTAAGAAAAAAAAAAAAAAAAAAAGCAAAAACACCATTTAACTTTTTTCAGACACCGAGAAGAACATATGAGATACTACAATCTCTACCGATGGGGGAACAGCAGCTTTAGTCAGAAAAAAATATATATATCAGGATTAGTATTTTAATGTAACCCTGAGAACATCACATCTACATAGCTATCATATTTCAAAACAAACTGAAATCTAATTCATAGCAATTACTAAACTATGGGATGATTAGTAAACACACATCGCTAGCACCAAACGCTGCCTTCCTCCATACAAAACTAAAGATGCAAAACTTGTTTATCCCAAAATGCAACTGATGATCCAGTGCAACCCTCCTGCACATTGAGAATTACAGGGGATTTAGAGACTCTTACTTGTCATTTCAACTGACAGCCTGTATCAGAACAGATAATTTTATAGCTGAAATGCACCAAAATCCACACTATATAAGAAGTTTTGTGCTACCCTGTACATTACACTAAGCTCTCTGAGCCAAATGCAGATATTTCTGGCATGAGATTACCCAAAAATACCTACTCACCAGACTTTTCATGACCTGATAAGTATGTACAACAATATAAACTGGACTACAGTTCTAAATCATTGTTCTCAGTTACCCACGCCCCCCCATCACAAAGGGTACACATTAAAGCTATATGCAATGACACTGCAAGAATGCTAAGCAAAGGAGTGAGTTACAAGTCTCACTTCATGCCCTAACAGTAAGGGCCGTTAAAGATTAAAACATTCACCCTCCAGTCCTTCAGCTACAGAACTTACCTACTACACAGACACAACCAAACAGAAGTCAGGTGAAGGGCAGGAAATTCCTAATAAGTTAAGAAATACCTTAACCAGGATAGTCAAAATATACTTCAGTATGAAGTACACACAAGACCGCTGAGGATAACTGGGCACTAACCAGAAACAAGAAGGTTCTCTGCTTTACCAATAATCCACATTAAGAGGCAAGAGGGGACCACTTACAGGCCTCTTCCCCACCTCTTTTTTCCAGATGCAAAAGCTGCCCAGAGAGAGGGAAAGAATATGAAGCATCTCTCCTGATGAAATCTTCAACTCTGTAACTGCCTAAACTGCCCTTCTGAGAAAGAAGACCAGGTTTCTCGAGGTATCCTTTCCTTAAATTCAACTTAACACCTTTCCTGTTTCAGAATCTGTACCTTTCTTAATATTATATTGATGCTACCATGGCAATAAAATGTGACAAAGAAAGGACTATCATGTTATAATTCTGCTATCATAAAGATTACATGAAAAGGTGGTCAAAATGAACAACTGGGACGATGTCAACTTTGGAATAAGTCTTTTCACAAGGCACTTAAGAATTTTATTAAAAGGCAGATTTTATAAGCAACTACATAGAGAGACCACCTCTCTGTAGCACGTAATCTTGAACTACTTGGCAAAGATCACTGAAAGCAGACAACATAAATTCAACAGCCATTAATTCAAATAAGCAGTGAAGCACAGCTTGCCACCCGATCCCCAAAAATAATATCTATTATCTTAGTTTTTAATTTATTGCTTTATACACAACTCAAGGTAACTTATCATATGACAGATGTGAAAGTTCCCCTTTTTGAAATCTCAGATCCAGAACTGGAGCTGGGAGAAAAGTCTCACAAAGCTATCATACCAAGCTCACCCCTCTTCCCTGCAAAATGGAAGTCGTGGCAAGTTCGTTTTACACAATTCACATCCAGTATTCAGTTTATTACACCTTTGTACGCATAAAAAAACTGAATCCTCGCAAACTTTGATTTACAATCATTGAAAGCCATAATAATTAATTCTAAACCAATACCATGTAGAGTACTCTCCTCAACAGGAATATGTAGAGCAGCTGTTCTAGGCCTATGCAAGACCACACATTATATCAGAAGTTACCAATGCTGTTTTCAACAAATCATACCAAAATAAATGAGCAGCAAGCCTCAAGACAAATAGCTGTGTTCTCAGCTTCTGCAATAGAAACAGCTTTTCTGTGTACTGAGAGAGGCAACGAGCAGAAGATGACTTGCACAAAGTATTGTTTGTGCATATACTGCCTCGTATGACTACAGGAAATAACTAACACGATGCATGAATAGAGGCCCAACACACTCAGCATAAGAAAACTCCTAATGGAATCTTGAAACACAAGTCTAAAGCAAGGGAACTTGTGACAGACTTATGAGTAAATAATACTTATTTGCTTTTGATATGTAAAGTTGCAAAAAAAAAGTTCTACCTTTGTTGTAAAACTCAGACGCTTTAAGCAAAGCTGTTACACTATAAGAGAACCTCCTGGTTTTTTTCATCTTAACTTGAAAATTCTGTAGTTCTGAGTCAAAGGTAAAAGCTAAAGCCATGGCTACGCTGGAAAGAACTACATCTCCAATGAATCAATGGTCCTACAATTCATGTGATCACATGCGTTCATGAAGGGCAGGTCCTGTTTGACCAACCTGATCTCCTTTTATGATCTAGTGACCCATCTGCTGGATGAGGGAAAGGCTGTTGATGTGGTCTACCTAGACTTCAGCAAAGCCTTTGACACTGTCTCCCACGGTATTCTCCTGCAGAAGCTGGCAGCCCGTGGCTTGGATGGGTACACTCTTGGATGGGTA